>JAZGTJ010013460.1:0-14948 GCA_036877575.1 Botia almorhae
GGCGGTAGATGACAACCACATGACAGTGAAAGGGATGGGTAATAGTAGCTGCATGGAATTCAAAAGAGGTGATTGTAGTAATAGATGGTTTTAGAGAGAATTTTCAGTCCTTCGAAATTAGTAGTCCAGTCCCCCCGCCCCTTCCTGTCTGACGGGAAGTGTGGGAGAAAGTTAAATTGGTGGAGAGGGCTGCATGTGTAGCAGTGTCCTCCGGTCTTATCCAGGTTTCTGTAAGAGCCAGTAGATTAAGGTTAGAATGAGTAGCTATGGATGTGATGAAGTCTGCTTTGTTAACAGCAGACTGGCAATGCCAGAGGCCCACAGAGAGAGATAGTGGTGTATCAGAAGAGAAATGTACAGTACAGAGGTTATGAAGATTGTGTCGCCTGTAGCGCACATTGTGAGATTTGTGAGTGTTAGTAATAACAGGGATCAGTAAACACATAATCTAAGTGCAAGGGATAAGAGGTACAAAAGGACATTGTTTGAAGACAACATAAGGACGGTACTCAAGTGCTTTGCAATGTCTTTGCTCGGTGGAGTCGCGCAGGTAGAGTCGCTGGTCTTTACACGAGGAGGGATGCCGCGACCGCTGCCGCGGTGAAACTGAGTGTTTAAATGAGTCCCTGGGGCTCACGCTGATTGAGTTCAGCAAGACACGCCTCTACATTAACCGCAAAAAAAGCTACCGAAACTCACGCGGGGGGCGCGGGATCAAACGTGGCTTTCACGCGGGCGATTATTGTGAACAAGGTAACAAAAACATGCAAATACACTTTCTAACACTGCGCTCTAAACAACTAAAGCCAAGTCAGAATGTACTTACACGCTTTATAATTGTAAAACAGGGCAACAAAACATACAAATACACTTTCTAACACTGCGCTTTAAACAACAAAAGCCAAGTCAAAATGTACTTACACGCTTTATAATTGTAAAACAGGGCAACAAAACATACAAATACACTTTCTAACACTGCGCTCTAAACAACTAAAGCCAAGTCTAAATGTACTTACACGCTGCTGGTCTCATTGCTAAAGTGCTTCTCCTGTTAAGTTATTATCATTACTTTGCAAATGAACATGTCCAAATACAAAAATATTTTGTTTATAAAGACAACACAATTTCTTGTAAACGCACAACAGCTTACTGGAAAAGGCTAAATAATTACTGGAATTATCCTTTGCAGTTGTAATGTATATAATGTTTACCAGTGTAGCATGGAGGTTATTGCTTATAAGTACACAATGAAACTTTTTTATTTGGTAAAACATTAGGAATGTTTTAAATGTGTATTCAATTATTTAAAGACACTTTTCTTCACATTTACATATGAATTATGAATCTACTGCTATGTAATAGATATCTTTTTAGACATGCAGTCAAAGGTCTCAAAGCACTTGAACACCAATAATCACTGTTTGTGTCACACAACGGCAACACAGAGAGAACCAAGACCAGAGGTAAGTCAAACAACACGATAATTTATTAACAAAAGAAGCAGGGGAAATAGCTGGGTGATCTATGGAGGGGTTGCTTATCTGAGAGCACGGGACGTGGTGAACAGCAGGAACTTGGAGCGAGGGAATCGAGTTAAACACACAGCAGTAGAATCGCGGAGTAGCGTGGAGGGGTGTAATCTGTAGATCAGACGGGGACTGGGTGTGGAACGAGGGTATATGTAGTGGGTTTGGGATGGGATGCAGGTGGTTGTAATCATAACTCAGGAGAAGATGAATGAGTGGGCGGTGCTGCGGGTGGTGATACAGGTGGCAGTGATCGAGGTGAATGCCTGACATTACCCCCTCCTCCAGGAGTGGCTCCCGACACCCTAACACGACGCCGAGGACAGCCGCGACTGCGAGGGGCTGGGCGACCCGGGTGGTTGCGATGGAATTCCAGGAGTAATGCGGGGTCAAGAACGTCTTTCCGGGGCACCCATAATCGTTCCTCCGGACCGTACCCCTCCCAGTGGATCAGGTATTCCAGGCGGCCACCTCGACATCGGGAGTCCAGGATCTCACGTACGGAGTACACAGAGGGTTGTTCCAGGACCTCCGGAGGAGGAGGTTCAGCTTCAGCTCCAGTAGTGTCTGTGGCAGAGGGAGAGAAGGGCTTTAGGAGGGAGACATGGAAGGTGGGGTGAATATGGTACCTGGGTGGGAGCTGAAGCTAAAACGTCCCATCGTTAATCTGCCTCAGGATCTTGAAGGGACCAATGTAGACTCAGTTTACGGCAGGGCAGTTGTAGGCGTATGTCATGGGTGGAGAGCCATACCTTATCCCCGGGTTGGTAATTGGGTGCGGTCCTCCTCCGGGCATCCGCAAAGCTTTTGTGTCAGCGTACTGCCCTCTGCAGGTGATGATGGGCTGAATCCCACACTCTCTCACTCTCTCGAAACCAGTGGTCGACAGCTGGAACATTGGTGAGTTCCTCCTTCCAGGGGAACAACGGGGGTTGATGGCCGAGTACGCACTGAAAAGGTGTGAGGCCGGTGGAGTCGGAGGGGGCGAAGGGAGTTTTGTGCGTACTCAGCCCATGGGAGGAACCTGCTCCAGCTGTGTTGGTCTTCGGAGCAGTATGACCGAAGGTACCGTCCCAGCTCTTGGATCTTCCTCTCAGTCTGGCCATTAGTCTGAGGATGGTAACCAAAGGAGAGATTAACTGATACACCTAGTTGCTTGAAGAAGGCCTTCCAGACGTGCGAGATGAACTGAGGACCCCGGTCCAATACAATCTCTTCAGGGAGGCCGAAGTGGCGGAAGATCTGCTGGAAAAGAAATTCTGCCATTTCCAAGGCAGTGGGCAACCCGCTCAAAGGGATAAACTTGCATGCCTTTGAAAATCGGTCAACTATGACGAAGATGCACGTGTTTCCCTCTGAGTTGGGCAGGTCAGTAACAAAATCCACTCAGAGATGGGGCCAGGGCCTCTGTGGGATGGGTAAGGGGACCAGTTTGCCTGTGGGTAGGTAATGAGGAGTGTTGGACCTGGCACAGACTAAGCAGCTTAGGACGTACCTCATGGTGTCACGGCGCATCCTGGGCCACCAGTATCGAGATTGAAGGAGCGAGAGGGTCCGTCTGCTGCCTGGGTGTCCAGAGCCCGGAGAGTTGTGAACTGTGCCCAGAAGGGTGTGGCATTGGGAGCAGGGCACGTATACCTTCCCTTCTGGGCACTCCAGCGGAGGTGGCTCCTGGAGGTTGGCCTGTTGAATCTGCTGATCCAAATCCCACAGGATGGGGCAGACTATCACGTCTTTGGGGAGAATCGGTTCGGGTTCAGAGGGGCTGTCGTTGGCAATCTGGCGAGAGAGGACATCGGCTAAACCGGGTAAAGAATAGGGCCCAGCGGGCTTGAGGCGTTTGGCTTCGCAGAGATACTGAAGGTTCTTATGGTCCATAATGATGGTAAATGGGTGAACTGCCCCCTCCAACCAGTGCTGCCATTTCTCCAGGGCCAATTTAATTTAGCTCCGCCGGAGACAGCTTAAAGGAGTAGAAGGCGCAGAGATGGAGAAGAGACGACGTGCCGGACGCTTGAGAGAGCACCGCTCCCACGGAGGGGCATCAACCTCGACAATGAAGGGCTGCTTGGGATCGGGGTGGTGCAGTAATGGAGCGGTGCTAAAAATCCTCTTGAGCCGGTGGAATGCTTCGTGGGCTAAGGGTTTCCATGTGAGCTGTTTGGGTTTACCCCTCAGGAGGGAGGTTAACGGGGCTGTGATAAAGCTGTAATCCCAGATGAAACAACGATAAAAATTGGAAAAACCAAGGAAACGTTGGAGTTCTTTTACGGACTTGGGTTGGGAACAACTCTGAATAGCATTAACCTTGTTCTGGTCCATCTGCACACCCTCTGGCGTGATGATATAGCCCAGGAACTGGATGGAGGATTGATGGAACTCACATTTCTCAAGTTTAAGATAGAGATTATTCTCTCTGAGCTTCTGGAGGACCTGACGGACGTGCTGGTGGTGTTTGGCCAGGTTCAATACATCGTCTATGGAGACCACTACAAAACGATGCAGATACTTCCGAAACACCTCGTTCATAAACATTTGGAAGATGGATGGGCTGATGGATAAGCTGTAGGGCATCACTAGATACTCGTAATGACCCACAGGGTTAATGAAGGCAGTCTTCCATTCATTTCCCATATGAATGCGAATGAGGTTGTAAGCAATGCTTACAAAATGCGAGCTCCACAGAGTTCTTCGAGGGTGGCAGGGACCAGGGGAGGAGGGTAGGGCTGTTGGAGAATTTGAGAGTTTAACTGACGATAATCAATACAGGGGCGTAAACCTCCATCCTTCTTACCCACGAAGAAGAAGCTTGAAGCGGCCGGTGAGGTAGAGGGTCGAATGAAACCTTGATTGAGGGCCTCGGTGATGTACTCCTCCATCGCCTGGTGCTCCGGGATGGACAAGGGGTAGACACGTCCCTTAGGCAACTGAGCGTCAGGCAGCAGCTCGATGGCACAGTCCCATGGCCGATGTGGTGGTAGACGTGGCAGCTCGTTTACTGAACACATCCTGGAAGGTCTGATACTCCGCTGGAATCACTGAAGGGGTCACAGGTTCTGGACTCTCAGCCTGGGTGGAAGCCAGAGGCAGGGGGATGGTATGAGGTTGTGGGAGGTTGGAGAGGCAGTGGCTCTGACAATGTTGGCTCCAGCGAATGATGTCACAGGGATCCCAGCGGAGTTCAGAATGGTGGAGCTGCAGCCAAGGTCGTCCCAGAATGATGCTCACCGTGCAGTCCTCCAGTACCAGAAACCGGATTTCTTCTGTATAGAACACACCAACTTGTAGAGTGACAGAGGGGAAAGAGTAACGAATCCTCCCACGCCCGAGTGGTTTTCCTTGAATGGTCTTAATACTTTCCTTGAAGTATTCTTAAGAGTGGTGTATGTGTGATAGGTGAAGTTGGGCTAGGCATTCTTGTGATATGAAGTTTCCAGAGGAACCTGAATCGACCAGGGCAGACACAGAGAGGGAGCGATCAACAGTATGAAGTGTCACAGGTAACAGGGTTAGAGAGGACGTGACAAACTTGGAATATAGCGTACTCACCACTGGGCGTGGGGGTCTAAACGGACAATCCTTGATGTGGTGGTTCTGTCCTCCGCAGTAAAGGCATAGACCCAATGACATTCGGCAACTGCGTTCTTGGCGGAAAAGACGGGTAGAATCCACCTGCATTGGTTCTGGTACTGGAGAGTGAGCTGCCACTGAGGCGGACTGAGGAGCGGGTGTGGGTGGCTGGCAGGCAGGCGGCTAGTCGCTGTGACACCCGCGTGGCTCACAGAAGAAACGCCTCCGGGCCGATGGGATCATCATACAGAGCCTCTGTATGATGATTCCATCATACAGAGCATCATACAGAGCAGGGTTTGGGATGGGATGCAGGTGGTTGTAATCAGAACTCAGGAGAAGATGAACAAGTGGGCAGTGCTGCGTGTGGTGATACATCGAGGTGAATGCCTGACAATTTGCAGCTATATTTCTTTTAATTATTACAAATTGTGTAACTTTTTTCAATTGTTAACTTTTTCTATTAAACACAATATAGGGGTACATTTTAAAGAATATCCTGCCTGCTTAGTAAATGAGGGCCATCAAGCTCCACAATGACAAAGAAACACCATACAATACATTAAAGCAAAATTGAAATGGCACTTAGGCCACATGTGTTACTTAACTCATGTTGAATATGCTGGTCTTTTCACACTTTTTGTTTATTTTACAGGCATGCAGGATGCAGGGTGGTTGTCTTTCAAAGGGAAATAAATACAAAGAGATGGTACATTATGACTTCCACCCACAATCAACCTACACTGAAAACCTTTATAATAGGGTCAGAAATTAATTAGGGAGCTGTGTAAAAATACAACATAAAATGCTAACAATGGAAATATTTGAAATGTGAGGGCAAAACATGATACAGTCAATTCCCTTTTACAACAAGTAACGTTTCATATAATTTATAATATTCTGCGTTACATATTTTACACATTATTTACATATATGTTTAATTGGATTTTTTGGAGTAATAGTCACATTTAATCAAACACAATTAATTAAAATTTACAAATTTGATGAGTGACATGCAATGTGCTTTTATAAAAAATCCCTAAAAAAATGTAGGGGGCAAATATTACCCCTTCATAAAAAAGTTCTTTTCTGACACTATTGTATTTATCCCTTTCTTAGGACACACTCTCACCTTTGGTTTATCCTGCATGTATTCTTTCATTTTTGAAGTGCTTTCAGAATCTGACTCTGGTCATGTCATCTTTGCCTTCAAAGCATGATTGCAATTTAAATGTTGCCTAATGTGACAAAATAAGATTACAGGAGTTTTTGGATGCGGGAGGAAAAGCTCATCCCTATGGTGGCACTTCTTCCAACCACAGAATGGAAGCATCAGTCCTAACAAAACAGAAGATTATTGGACGTCCAAGTAAGATGTTGAGCACAAGTCTTGCAGTGAAAGAAACCCCTCATTTGATGTCGACAAAACAAGTTATTCTCACACATGCCAAAAAAACCAGGGGAGATTTAAAGGGGTATATGTCTCTTCTGATTGGCTGTATTAAAAAGAAAGTCCAATAAGATGGGTTTTGTTTTCCCCTTTTAGTTTAGCTGATAAACACATTAGTTGATTTAATTGACTTTGATATTGCATTTGGAATGTTTTTGGTTACAAGTAAAATATTAAAAACACTGCATTACCAATGCTAATGGATTAAGTCAACTTCAATTTTATGTACTCAAATTCACTGCAACTCCAATTAATGTTGAACAAAATGTTTAGGGATTAAGGTAAAAAAGGTAAATAAACAAATAAATAAGAACTTATTCCATACTAGCAACCCTTATATTCAATCTGCTGTCTAGTAGTCTGATGGCCCAAACTGAGAGGCTCAGGATGAGCTTCTTCCCTCATGCCATCAGACTCCTTAATATGGGCATGTCTGTCTCACTACCCGTAGGTCTCTTGTGCTCAGTGAATCCATTATTTAGTATTTCTTATCATCACTCCACACACAGCACTTGGTTTGTTCATACTATGTAACCTATTATGCGTATTTATACTTTTTATCTATTTTGCACATTCTTATACACTTGACTTTACACTGTTATCATTGTAATTTATATAGTTTTAGCATTATCCCATATTAAAATTCTGTTTACATTCTAGATCCCTATTTTTTATGATTATTGATTGCCAATTGATTATTTTATCAATTTTATTACCTCTTTACATTCTAGACTCCTCTTTATTGTACTTTAAATATTATTGTTATTTTGTACTTTCTATTGTGTACTATCTGCATAGTCTAAGAAGCTAACAAGGTTTGCATTTCATAGCCAGTTATATCCTGCTGAATTAAATAAACATTAATAAATATTTTTATACATGATGGACGTCTTTTCAACTATTAAACAATCCATTTCTCTTTAATTCCTGTGTGAGTTATCAGTAATACACTTCTGCCTATGTGTAATGTTATTTCATGGGCAGCACAGAGATGTTCACAAGTGTTTAATCTGAAGTCTGAGTCAAGTCTAAAGTCTTTAAAATGTAGTCAGAGTCAATTCTGGAGTCTTTATCACTGGAGTCCAAGAAAAATCTAGAGTTTTTTGTCACAAGTCTGAGTCAATTATTTTCGATTCACAAGTCGATTCTCCACCTTGTTATAGATAAATTAAAATACTAAAATATATTTAAAAGTGTTTTTAAATGTAATTGTGTAATTAAATTGTGTATTGCTTTAATAAATCATATAGTCTCATGAGACAGCAGATTCCTGTTAGTGACCACATCATTTCCTTCTTTCCTTAAACACAGTTACGCGAAGTTTGTGAAAAAGGGAGGCATACACACCTTTTATCAGGTGTGAATATATTTATGGTCCTACCTTATGTCATCAAACATTTATGTGCTAAACTTATGTGCTGAAGTAATTTGAGCTATCTTTCTGAGAAAACTGAGCATACCAGTAAGTGCGGAGATTATTATTCTCTCTTTTTGCAAATAACTGCCCTGAATTGGATTTGTTAAGATAACATAAAACGCTTCTGCTAAAATGATAAATGTAAGTCTGGGAAAGTATGCAGAGATCACAAATAATCAAGCCCATATACCCAGCTTGTGCAACATCCCAGCATGCACCATGACATACAATGATGTGGATTAAAGTGTTACTGTTTGTCACTATTATTGTGGTATTTAGTAAATTAAGCTGTAACACCGAAGCTCTCTGCATTATAGCTATGGTGTTACATGGAATTAACTCACAATAAACAACTAATTCAAAAACTATTGCACTTAGTTTGCAACCAACTATTGCAGAGGAACACATTCTGAAGTATGTTGGTAACCAAACAACATTGGCACCCACTTACTTCCATTGTATGAACATAAAACCATTGAGACATTTCTCAAAATGTCTTCCACAGGAGGAAATTTAAAATTTTATTTTATGAACTACCCCTTTAACTAAGACTAATGAATATTGTGGAAGCATTGTTGGTTCATGTTAGCTGAGTATTTTTTAACATGAGTTAAAAAATATTGTACCAGACACTATGCTCAATTTGCAAACGTCAATTCTAAAGTCAATTCTAGACTGTTTTGACCCAGCTTGAAATGTCTAGGAAGCATATTCTAGGCATACATTCTAACTTTGTTAAAACAAAAATCTTTAAATGTGCTAAACATTTATTGGAAACATTTATTGAAAAACATTAAAGCTAGCAGAATAGGAGGTGATTACACTATTGTACATTATTTTAATCAATGAAACAACATGCTTGGTGAAGCATTACCAAAATGGTGGTGTGATAAATCTAATAGGGGTAAAAACAAAAGAAAAGAATCCACATTTGCAGCTCATACATCCTTCAGAAGAGAAACATCTCAGGCACGTGATGTCAGTGTCAGACGTGAAAACTAGAGCATGAGATCGTTCCGGTGCCCTGGGTCAGTTCCACCAGCCCAAACTAAACTCAATACTAACACCTAACACCAACCCCTCAGAGGAGTTATGCAGAAGAGTGCTATCCAAAACAAACATGGAAAAAACGCATTCATGGGAGGTTGTATGACAGTCTTTATGTATGAAGTATATGTGTATAAGTGGAATGTAAGAGTGCATGTGTGTGCATGCATATGCGTTTCTCGAATGTTGCATAAAAGCTTTGGTTCTGTTTCTTTAAAGAGCATATGCATTTGCTTTTGTAATGAGACAATGATGAAAGTTTGCAGTCAGCCAAAAATATTCAACGATTTATTCTAGAAGATATAAGACTAAAACTCTGGTAAGTTAAGTGAAAGGCCTGGGACCTGGGTAAAGTTCATACCGTGTATTTCTCTAATCCTGTCAGCTGGCCATTCAAAGTGTGTGTCTAACTTATTAGGGTTATATATACATACATACACATTTTTACAAACGTTTTCTTGACTTTTTCACACAGTTTCTTAAGGAATCATCTTGAGGAGCTTTTTAAAGAGTTTTGAAGGAGTTCCCCTCTATCCTACGCTCTTATTGGCTATTTTTCCTTCATAATTCGGGCCTAATAATACATTTTAAAACCAGTTTTAAATAAAACTGCAATTTTCTAACAACAGACATTAATATGTTGGGGGTGAAACATATTAATATGTTTCATTTCAAACATTTTATGTTTATGTACATTTTAAGTATTATTATTTACCTTGTAACAGATAAATATGACAATTTATATAAAAATTTGAAGTGTATGCAAAAACACTTTAAAAACTGTTTTAGATGAGCAATCATTTCTATCTTTTTTTGTGTTCTCTTTTGCCTTAAATTAACTTTCAAGAATGTCTATTTTGTGTGATTTATGTTGTAAGAATTACACATAAGCAGATTAAAGCAGGCCACATCTATTCATCCCTTACTAGTGAAAGCCTTCTGGGATTTATGTAAATTCTCCAGACTATACAGAGCCAGACACACAAGGATAAGAAAAGATCCAGCATTTGTGCTATGACAGCGCATAGCACAATGTTAATACAGCAGAATACTATCAAATTTTACTGTTACCACTGTTTTTACTGGTCAACCAACTTTTTCCTGAGACACCCACAAACAAACTACATGCCAAAGGACATGCTGATCTTTGCCATCTGAGCTGTTCTTTGTCATTAAAATGTTGAAAAACATTGCTGTATATTCCATTAAATAATGTTTGAATTCTAATGGATGCCTGTTGAAATGTGACATTAAACAAGATTTCATTGTCTAAGGCAGATAAAAAATCTGCCTTAGACAAAAATAAATAAAAAATAAAAAATAAATTATTACCTGACCTGTCTTGGTTCATTAGTTCACACATCACCAAATTCTGCTTGAGCAATGATTCTAAACAACAGAACTAAAAGCCCAGTCAATTCAAGATGTTTTAAACAAAATTAACTTAGCAGCAGTCATGTTATATTGGCAACAACAATGTAGTTATGTTTCATTCTAAAAAGGTTCTTGTGTAATATTCGTTCGTTTAGTAACATTTGCTGGCAGAGTAACCGTAAATCGAAATTAAGGCACCCAGAGAGGTAAGACTCAATGTACAAATAAATGGAGAAAAGGGTGGGGTGTTGGTGGTTGGGAGTAAGCTTACTTCTGTGGAACTAAGTGATTGCTTAACTTAGACATCACATTAGTTTGGAATGTTGGAAATCTGAGAAAGTGGATTAACCATACATTGCTCCTTTGGAACTCTTTATGGAGATATTATCCTGTCAAATTAGTCATTTGTAATAATGCAGAGTTGTCTTGTGGCAATTTTATGAGAAAATAACCATGTTTAAAAATTACAGTGTTCATTTTTTCTCTCAGACTGGGAAAGTGAAAGTATCCCTGAGTCATTTTGCATTGTGACCATTGTAACTACAGTATTCCATAGAACTCTATTTCAGATCACAGCTTTGAATAGGTCATTGACTATGTAAGCCTAAAAAAAATAGATTTTTTACTGAACCCTTTTTTCCAAGATGACATAGTGGGATCTTGAAAACCTCTCAAACTCCAGTCCTGTGAACACTGGTGGCTCAACTCAAAAGTTGTGGATAGGAAATCAGATTATGTTTGCACACCCTCTGAATTAAAGATGATTTGCAGAATTTATAAAAGAAATGATGCTTGTAAAATGAAAGCCCATCTACTCTAACACCTTTTTCTTGGGCAGCAGCTTCACTCTAATTTATCACCTGCTGTGGTATCTGAGCTTTACTTTTAATGAAAAAACACACAATACAGAAAACATGATATTTCTCAGTAACCTGACGTTACATATGTAACCTGGTTCTGTGAGACAGGGAACAAAACGTGTCATGGCTTGATGCATATGAAACCTTTAAAAGGTGCATCAGATTCTAAGTCTTAAGGAAGGCCATGTAGGCAAAACCGAAGTGTGGCAAAGCAATGCATTGTTTTGTTTCCTGTCTCAAGAAACCAGGTTAAATATATAACCTTAGACATTACCTTTTGAGGGAACTGGATGCTGAATCATGGCTTGATCATTCATGCTCACATTCATGCTCACTATGCCACAGTAAGAGAAGGCCTGCTCCAGATGCTGTGAAACAGTGGCAAAGTGAAAATCAGGAGCAGAAAATAGACCTGTCAACCCATTGGGACCTGAGTGCCTGGAGCTGAATTCAAGTGTAAGATGTGAAATTTAATGATGGTGTGTGGAAAGGACCAGCCTGCTGCAGCACAAACATCACTTAAAGACGCCCTCTAGACAGTGCCTTAGATGATGCTACACTCCTGGTAGAATGGGCTTTAATGCCCAGAGCTGACACTCAAAGGCCTCTTAAGCCAGGACAATAGCATCTGTGATTAGTGAGATAACCGCTGTTTTGTGACCACATTACCTTGGTTGTAAGAGCTCGTAGGTCTTACACCACTGGCTTGAGCGGTGCACATATATCCTCAAAGCACTAACTGGACACAATATATGAAGCTTTTCTTGTTCCAGCGACTCATACGTCATCAGACAGCAGGTCTGAAGCATATGGATTAAATGTGATCCACTTCTGGTTCCTGTCTGACTTGCTGCCAGTGGTTTGTGTTTGTGCTTCTGCTTAGCCTTGCTCTGACTCTCACTATTTTTCTTATCTCATTACCTTTGGTGTTTAAGTTATTAACGTAACATTATATAACTTGTTTGTGTATTGCTTACATCATATTGAATTAACTAGACACCGCTAGCTTTTGATTGTTATTTATTACAGACGACTCAGTTCGGTTAGCACGGCACTAGCCAGTCAGCTGTTTTCTGTGTTCACTGTGTTTACTGTCTATATTGTCTTCATCTCCTGCGGTTTTCATCTTCCCGAGTATATCACTTAACTGAGGTAAGTAGGAATAACTCGTAAAATACGGTGAGTCATGGCATCTTTTCCTGTTATTGTAACATGCACTGTTTGCCACATGTTTAGTGTAGACTTCTCTGTCAGCACTGAGGGTTTTACATGTGATAAACTTAGGGAACAAATAGTAAGGTTGACAAAGAAGATTTCAGAATTAGAGACACACATCCAGACTTTACTTAAGGATGGTAAGACTAATAGGGCTTTAGACCAGACTTTGGATCCAGGTCCATACATTGTTCGGTTCTGGTCGCAGATCCTCTGCAGCAGAGAAACTTTGTGATTGTGAGACAGCATAGCCGCAGGACAAAACACCGCTCTTTCATTCCGATCACAGTTTTCTCCCACTGAGACACCTGCTGAAAATGCCCTAGTTATCGGAGATTCTATTGTACGGAATGTGAAAATAGAGGCACCAGCCACCATAGTCAAATGCTTACCGGGAGCCAGAGCGCCCCACATTAAAGCAAATTTAAACATGTTGGCTAAAGCTAAACGTAAATTCAATATGATTATTATACATGTCGGCACAAATGATGTTCATCTCTGTCAGTCAAAGATTACCAAAGATAATATTAAAGAGGTGTGTGAACTTGCTAGTACAATGTCAGAGACACTAATATTCTCTGGCCCCCTCCCTGCTTATCGTGGGTGACATAATACATAGCAGACTGTCATCACTAAATGGCTGGAAGTCTAAGTGGTGTCCACAGAACAATATAGGTTACATAGATATTTGGAAACATTTTTGGGGTATACCTGACCTGTTGAAAAGAGAGCCTCCATCCCTCTAGGGCTGGTGCTGCTCGGTTATCTAGAAATTTGGCATGTAGTAGTCCTACTAATACTACTAATATTTGACTAACTGGGGCCCAGGTCAGTATGCAGACAAACTGGCTTAACCAACTCTCTGCCAGTCTCACATGCCACAGATGTCACATAATTTGCAACACATAGAATTACTTAAATACAGATATATATAGATATAATATAGAGACTGTGTCTGGCCCCCGGACTGGTAAATACAAAAACAAGGTAAACAATTATATGGTAATTTAATCAATGTTAAACAAATAAAAAAGGTACATAATAAAGACAAACAATTAATAAAGCTTGGCTTGCTGAATAATAGAGCTCTCTCTACAAAAGCACTTTTTGGTAATGATATGATCACCGATCAAAACCTATATCTGCTCTGCTTGACAGAAACATGGCTAAAATGGAATGATTGCATTACATTAAATAAGTCAATCCCCCAAAATTACTGTTATAAGCATGAGCCTCCTCCAAAAGGCAAAGGGGGAGGTGTTGCTGCAATTTATATGAATACATTTACAGCTGCCCAAAGATCTGACTTTAGTTACTCTTTTAAAGTAATGGTGCTTAATATAGCTTCATCTGGGGTAAATAAGCAGACTTTGTAATTTCAACTGGCTACTGTCTACAGGTCACCAGTGTACCACACAGACTTTATCAAGGAATTTGCTGACTTTTTATCAGAAGTAGTACCAGCCACCGATCAAGTCTTAATTGTTGGTGATTTTAACATCCACGTGGATAATGAAAAGTATGCATTGGGTCTGGCTTTCAAAAACATTTTGAACACTATTGGTGTTCAAAATGAGGAGAAGCACTTTAGCAACGAGACCAGCAGCGTGTAAGCACATTTAGACTTGTCTTTAGTTGTTTATAGCGCAGTGGTAGGAAGTGTATTTGTTTTTACCTTGTTTACAATAATAGCTAGCGTTCCCCTGCGTTAGTTTCGGTAGCTTTTGTTGCGGTTAATATAGAGGCGTGCCCTGCTGAATTTAATCAGCGCGAGTTTAAGGGGTGTATATAGACATTCAGTTTATTGCGGCAGTGGTCGCGGCAGCCCTCCTTGTGTGAAGGCCGACGAGTGTAAAGACCAGTGACTCTACCTGCGTGACTCCACCGAGCAAAGACACAGACAAAGCACTTTAGTACTGTTTTGTTTATTTTACTTCTTTTGTACCACTTGCACTTATATTATGTGTCTACTCATTCTTGTTGTTACTAACACTCACAAATCACGTGATGTATGCGGCAGTCGCAATCCTTATAACCTTTGTACTGTACATATGTCTTCTGATACATCACTAACTCTTTCTGTGGACATCTGGAATTGTCAGTCTGCTGTTAACAAAGCAGACTTTATTACATCCATAGCTACTCACTCTAACCTCAACCTCATGGCTCTAACCGAGACCTGGATAAGACCTGAGAACACTGCTACACATGCAGCCCTCTCCACCAAATTCACTTTCTCCCACACTTCTCGTCAGACAGGGAGGGGTGGGGGGACTGGGCTACTGATTTCTAAGGACTGGAAATTCTCTCAGAGACCATTTATAGCTGCAATCACCTCCTTTGAATCTCATGCAACTACTATTACCCATTCCTTTCACTGTCATGGGGTTGTCATCTACCGCCCCCCAGGTCCATTAGCTCACTTCTTGGACGAGCTGGATGTTCTCCTGTCATCCTTCCCTGATGAGGACACTCCTCTACTGCTGCTT
>JAZGTJ010013461.1:0-14947 GCA_036877575.1 Botia almorhae
CTGTGTTACGTCTTTTGATACCTGCTGCCTGCCCTTGTGATTATTTGCTGTTCTATTAAATTATCGCAGATGGATCCGAACGCTTCTGAGCATTTGTTACAGATACCTTTAAAGTAGCTGTGAGAATAACAATCACAAATAAATCAGCTGCAGTTACTGAAACATTAACAGAAACAATGTTTCACTGTGCTGTTCCTTTACCCTGAATACAATTGAAAAACTTGAATTTTAGATCTTTAAGCCACATTTAAAATTAAATGTTGTTTTATTACATAATATAGAAGCTAGTGGCTTTTAAGCCCAAACTTTTTCTCAGAACTAACTTTATAGCCATTTGTGCAACTGCTTTTAACGTATTGGTTCTAAAGAAATATATTCAGAGGATGTATGAAGTCAGTTCACAGGTATCCTGGCAGAGTAACCGCAGTACTAGTTCACATTGACTATGGACATGTTCCACTAACGTTTGCCATCCAGAAAGTATTCAGATACCCTAGAAAACCATAGAAAATCTGTTTAGAGAAGCCTGCTTTAAAAGTGTGCTTGTTTTTTATTTACAAGCCTGTGAAGAGAACTAATGGGACCAAGGTCAAACTTCCAGTCTCTATAACCTTCTGTATCGGTCAATTTTTAAGTGCTGAAGAGATATGCTGTTGATGATGTTGCTGCCTGATATCATCAGCAGGCTCTAGTTTTTTAAAATCTTCTTGGCTTGTGTTTGGTTTGTGACCGAGGACATAAATCTTGCCTGTCATCTTCTCACCTTTTTCCAGCCCTTGTTTTCACAGACAGTATGTGACAACGCAAACACAATGTGATGAAAGGCAAATGTAGGATAAAGGACAGATCTGTGGCATAGTGCTTTGTTTTATTGTTACATTGTGGATGTTCTGCATTTTATAGCTTAAAATTTGGGTGTTTGTCTTAATAGTTTTTTTTTTAAATATAACAATAATTCATAAAAACAATAGTACAAGCTGTGGTCAGATATTTTGGCATTTGAATTGTAAAAAAATAGTCATTCTTCAGAACATAAAAGAGTGGTTTCTAGATTCAAGGTTCCCATTAAAATACCTTCTTCCCATAGTTTCTGTGAGAGCCCTTTGAGCTCAAATTGACAAAAAAGAAGAAAGGTATTAAATATTCATGGGCTAACACTCATTAGACATATCTGAGGTGTCAGTCAGAAGCTGGTCTATTTCTGGGGTAAGAGCAATCTCTGCTCTGTTTGTTTCACCGGGCCTGTCTCTCATAGCCTTCCAGAACTACCACTGGCACATTTCTGCACTTTTAATGTCAGGGAAACAGTCGCACAACTTTTGTCAGCTTTTGCCTGGACTTGTCAGATTCAGGGGCACTGAAGGCTTGATGAAGTTTAGGAAGACCTCACATCTAGCGGCTGCACCTGACATTGAGAAGTGGAATTCTCACTGAGGCACATGGATCTTTAGCTTCCCTCCATTCTTCTACTCTGGAGGAGTTGCGGGGAAGCTTGACAGACTCAGGCTGGAGTTTCTCAAATGCGTTCTTTTCCAACTAAATGGTTCTGGTCATGGTGCCTGAGTTGGTACTGACTACTTCATCACATAACCAGCCTGCAAACAAACATGTCACTTCATATGAGTTTTGAGTATATAAAATAAAGGTGCTAAAAAGGGTTCTTTGCAGTAATGCCATAGAAGAACCATTTCTGGTTCCTCAAAGAACCTTGCAAAAGAACCATTTCTTTCTTACCATTTATAGTATGTAGAACCTTATGTTATGTTATGTTATGTTAAAGATTGTTTTATTAACCTTTTAGGAACCTTTCATTTTAAAAGTGTATTTTAACATCTACACCTGGTGCTTTTGATGCATTTAAAGGGATATTAAGATTCAATACCAGCTGGTTTTGGGGGCTGGTGCATGGCCATGTGTTTTTGTCTGGCCCAGAGCTGCCTTTTCGACAGTGAAAACAGCAAGCATATTGAGCACCTGCTTCCGAGCCCTTTCAGTGAAACTGAGGACCATTATGAAGAACACAGCTGTGTCTGTTTATGACACTTGGTTTTGTTCTCAGTCCTTGTGAAAACAGAGATGCAATTTCTTCCAGCTCAGAGGATCATGAATTTCTTTTTTCCATTGTGAGCTTTCCGATGCTCATTAGTCTCCTACAGCTCTGAACTGACTGATTTTGTTGTTTCTCACTCACCTCAAGTCTCTCGTAAAAACCTCGCTCAACATGGAGGATGAGTGGCCACAAATATTGAAATGTGCAGTCTGTTCCCCTGGCACATCTATCTGAAACCCTGCCACCCTCAAATAGATGAGCATATGTCTCCTAGCTGAGTCAAAGCTAATTGAATTAAAGGATGTCTGCACAAACTGTGCAGATAACAGAGGTCTTGAATCAAGAAAAATGCAATGCAAGACTTTGTGCCTGGAGCTTTACAGTGAGAGATGATGTGTTGGAAGTTCTCAAAATGAAAATGTCTCTCCACAGCCATGTCCCTGTGGTCACTTTGTTTTTTGTTCTCTATCCGCAGTTTAATAATAATTTCGTTAATTACCTTGCCGATTTTCATGTGTCAAAATGTGGAAATGTAAATGTAGGCTGGCTAACCAGCTAATCCAGCTGAACACCAGACCAGCTAATACCCAGTAAAAACCATTTAGCAATCTTTTTATCTGCTTAGGAGAAGCAAACCGCTGCCTGATATGTTCTGGAATACATGAAGTTTCTTTTACCTCATTTTTCCTCTTACTTCCTCTTTTTTCTTGTTTTTTCTATTTCCTAAAGCTTTTTCCTGAGCATACTTTTCATTGTGTATAGATCAATACTTGACTGTGATACCCAAAGGCAGGATGTGTGTTCAGATGTGATTATGTCATGTGTCCTCAAACAGGAACCTTTGTGACACATCAATCCCGGCTCCATGCTCTTTGACCCCCTGAGAGCAGCGATTGGTCAGTTTACAGAGCCACTTCCTGTGGGCTCTTCTGCTTTCTTTCACAGTAATGTCAGAAAAGTGTTTGAAACCGTATAAAAATTCTGTCAGGAAATAGCTTAAGTCAACAATATTCCCTGTTTTCCTCCCGGGTTGGTCTTATCATCACTGTCCTGTTCTTTGGACGGCATGATAGAGCCTCCTGGGCATTTAAGGGAGCTCTCTGTGTTCCGCTTCTCACTCTTTTCCATGAGCTGCTGGTAGGAGCCTTTTGGCATGGAGTGAAATTCAGGAATCTGATGTAGTAATTAATGAGGCTGGAGAAAGGGGTCGTGCCGGCTTCCTCTATCTAACTTGGGTGTCATGAGGGCACCCTACAGGGAGAACGCTGGTGAAACGCTATTCAATTAAGAGCTTCAGTGTGTTTTGACAGGATCCCAGCAGGGGCCTGACATAGCACTAACCAGACACCTACATGCCTTGGAATTAGGCAGGAAATAATAGGGAACAAGGATAAGCTGCTGATGAATGAATTGACCGATGGAATATGTAACTGACCTGAGGCTGATTCTAATTTCATTTTAGACTGCCTAGAGAAAGTCTAATATATTTAATGTCTAGATAGCATTAACGGCTACAGATTAATATTTTATTTTTGGATTCATGTAACTGTTTCTTTTCTTATCTCTCAAAGCTTGGTCTTTTATTGTCACATGTACAGTATATAAACATTTAACTATTGTTTAATTTATTGTTTAATTGTTTAAATTGGTCTTTGTAACTTATTATAGAAATGAAGCAACCACTTAGGATAACAAATGTCTGATTGACATGTTGAGCAACCAACAGTTTTTGATTTTTATGTTCAAGGGCGGGGTTACCTTAAGTAATTGATAATAGATTGATATGGAAGAAATAAACTAAGCACTTAAAAGAAATTAGTGTATGTGTATGTATAGTGTATGTATAAACCTATGTATAGTATCATTTAAAGTAATAATTAGTTTACCTAACTCAGAAAATAAAATAAAAGTATATATAACCTATGTATGTATAACAAACATAAACATGGATATAAACAACACTTTTTACAGGTGAACTGGTACATGCAGGCTGTCATAAGTTACACAAAGCATTGATTTTCAGTCAGCTTATTCCTTTGAGGTGTGCTGTGTGCAGCAGACAGTTGGTGAATGGACTGTGGGCGGTCTGTGGGAGTGCTAGCCCTGTCCAAACCTGAGCTGCACTTATTTAAAGCCTGCGTTTCTGTGGATTCTGTTACATGTAAATGCAATTATGAATGTACAAATCTGGGGTGGTTTATGAGCAAACAGTCTCCATCTGCTAAGCATTTCCATGGGGCACCGATTGAAGGACACAAAGCTTGCGTGTTATTGTGAAGCCATTGTTATGATCACCTCTGTGGAAATCTCCACATCACAATCTGTCCCTCGCCAAACCCAGAGCCTTTTGCACTCCCGTCATCGCAGGTGTGATCATTTTCTCAGGGCCGATCACTCTTGATGAGTTCTGAGACCTTCCACAGTTCATTCATCTGCTCATCTCACAGCTAGAGTCCAAATCGCTGTGTGTCAAAGGCTTGTACATGCACTCCTCTAGGCTGCCCGTCCCACAGTGACTGCTGTTTCAGGTAGATGGGTCTGGATGGAGGCAAAGCAGCAGCTGCCTGTCTGGCAGGCCACTGTCCCTTAATATCATCCAAGGGGAGGTGACAGCTCAGATCATCCGTCACGCAGGTGGCTTTCTGAGTCTGCCTGACAGACAGGAGCACTCATTTTCAGCAGGAGATTAAAATATCCCTCTGATCATATTCAAAGGGACACCTTTGGCGAGACGAGTCAAGAGTTACGACCCCTTTAAAGGTTTTTGAAGTGTCCTGGCAATGGCACCTTGTCATGGGCAGAATGACTGGGCTGGTTTTAAAGAAAGGAAGAACATGTCTCTGTTTGGCCACGACAGGTTGTTGAATCTCCTTGGACTGTGGCACAGACAGTGCCTGGAAAAGGTATTTTTTCTGTTTCAACAAATTATCAGTGAAATTAGGTTCTTAACCTTTAGAACGTGTTGATTGTCAAACTCACAGGTCAAACTAAATATTATGTGAGCTGTTGCACTTTTTATTCCTTTTTTGTGGAATTTGCAAGTTTTGGAGTCCTTATACCAAAATGATGGAGTGGTGAGGGGTTTACAATGTGTTGAGCTACAATGAGCAGCTTTTCATTCCAGGTTAACATTATGCTAGATAATAGTTTGTTAATTTATAAAGACTAGAATTATAGGTGTCAATTTAACAAGCTAATTTAATACATTTTTTTACCTAACACAGTAACACAAATGAACACATTTGGTCATTCTGCAGTAAAAATGTATACACAGTGCAACATTTAATAAATGCATTTAATATGTAATTAAAAACATATATATTGACTTATATACATATATACTTTTTCGTATGTAATGTATTGTAATTGTAATTTAATTGTTTACATCTGCCCAAAATAATCAAATGTCTTGTTGCATTAATTATCTTTTTAATTTGATGACTTAATTAGCATATCATGTAATTGACAGTCATAATTAAACGATTCTGGATGATAAAAGATGGTCAAACACATTTATTAAAATCTATTTACTTTTCGAAAAAGTTTTATTTGGCATTTCCACAGAGATTAATCCTTTATAAATAGTTAATGGCCATGTAATACTAATTTGAAAAATACTAATTTAAAAAGTTTGTTGGCGCCTCAAGTCACGTGAATCAGTGCCATGGAAACAGTATGCTATTCTGGAGGGAAATTAATTGCCTTTTTTTTGAAAGCTCAAAATGAGAAAAAAATAGTATTCCACAGTGCAGTTAAAATCTGTGTTCAAGTGCAGACGGTTAGGAATGGCAATCTTCACAAAAGGGCATAAAGGGAAGCCATACTTTTGAAGTATGGAGACACACTAATAAAGAGTACATTAATTAGTAAGCAGGTGACCTTTTGTGCATTCATTCAGAAAACATTTAGGCAAGGACATAAATTGAGGAGATGGCAGCCGACTATTTTATCTGTAGGAGTAGACCGCTCATGACTGTACTGATTCGACAGAAAATGCTGTTCTATGGAAGTCATTTACATCATTATTTCCCCCATTATATTATATCTGTCCTAACAGAGTGTAAAGAATTTGAGTGACAGCTGAAGATGATTTCCTTCAATTTTCAGTAGCGGCCGCACAATATGAGAACACCTTTTCTGAATCAGGCCGCAACAAAGGCAGAGATGATAGGAGTTATTACTGTACATTTATGTGAACTGTGCCTGTTAAATATTTTGCTGGCATGGCAACAGCATAAGATAATTATGGTGTAGTTTTGTCATTTCTCACCTCTGTCATAGAATAAAATATGTGATTAGGGTCCGAAGCCTGAATCAATCAAGTAATCATTTTTTAACTAATGAGAGCGACCAGCTATTTCTCATATAAGGATGATTATGGCGGAGCATAGCTATGATCAAGGCAAATTGTTTTTCCTGCATATTTCCTGCAACATATCGGTTATTGGAATTGCAGGTCATGTTTATTACCTAGCAGTCTGTCTGTCCCAATCTGTGTTTTAGATGAGCGAAATAATGAGAAACACCACTCTGTACGTTTATTACCCTTCCTCATTCTCAACAGGAAAGAATTCCGTTCGCTCCCTATCTAATGAAATTCATACAGGCTGTTTATCATTGGATCTGTTTAATAGACAGATATTACTGCTGTTCTTGGTTTATGCATTGGATGTGAATATGCTATCAGTTTAAAGTAGATTGCGTCTGTACATTGCCTGCATTTGTTCAGCATGGGCAGAAGACAGAAGCAGACAGTAGATTATGCAATTTCTGCTCTCACATTATAATAGAAACATTTTGTTGTTTTCCCCTATCTCTCCCTCCTATCTGTTTATCTCACTACATTTCCTTGCAGTTTTATTTTAATGTATTGCTGGTTCCACTGTTTCCGGCACACTGAATTAAAAGTAGACTTGCACTAAAGAGCTCAAATAAACTTTCGTTCTCACAAATGTGACAGTTTGGTCGATAGGATAATTTTATCCAGAAATAAAAATGTCACTCACCCTCAAATTGCTTAGAACCCATATTCATTTAAAAAAAAAACATACTGGGTTGAATTGGACAATTGTGAACAAATGGCACTTCTGATCCTGCTGTTTTCAGTGACGAGTCATATGGTGGTATTTTGGTAGTTTTTTTAAGGAGCTTTAAACTTTAGGAGTTTAACAGCTATGGTCACTGTGAACTGCCATTCTGCCATAGAAAAGACCTGCATGATAAACCTGCATGAAGATTGTTCACAATTGTGGTGGTTGCATGGTTGCATTGCATGGTTCTGTCATGTCCATAAAACAGAATGATGATGACCTGGCTCCAAAATTGTGTGTGGTTGCTGGTGGAGAGTTTGTAACTTGTTCTTACAGCAGTTGCTTGGGATTTACACTTGTCATCCATGTTAAGAAAATAACTGCAAATTGCAATTTTATATTTTAAACAGAGATGGCAATAGAGAGACAAAAGTTACGGATTGTAGCTTTAACTATTGAATGGTATCAGATAGGCTAATATCATGGTAGTTTCATACTGTATGTACTGTAGTTATAAATGATTCACATACTGATTTTACATACTCATTTTATTTTATTTACCTGGTGCTCAATGTAAGTACTTGGACCATTACCATATATGGTAATACCATGATACTTTCGGTACTTGTTAAATTTGTATCTTCCACCACTGAGTGTCCACAAGTGTTTAATCCTTGTTTCTTTGAAGCCAGTAAAATAGTTGTGGTGGAACTGAGTTGTTTTCAATCATGTTCTGTCACCACATAACATGCAATGACTTGTTCGGCAGATCTACTCTATGTGTGGCTCAGTGCCCTTGTATCCTTTCACCAGATAAAACAAGTGGATTTGGTTTGTTTGTCTCATATTTACTCTAGGGCTCAGGCGCTGCAGCGAGGGGATAGCCTCGTTTCATATTTGTCATGGCCGGCTGAGAGCCACGGCATATTGCAGGTGTAACTCAGACCCCTCCTTAGACAGATTGTTTCCCTCCATGACTCTGAGTTATTGCATGGGACCACATTTCTGTCAACAAGCCCAGCTCAGGGAGCAACCAATCATAATCTAATCTTCTGAATGGGCTCACTGTTGTGGGTGATCGAAATTGTTTATTGTACGTGACACAACATTTCAAGTCCTGATTAAAAGAAAATATACACAGGCCCTCATATTGACCTGTGCGCTTTATAAGGTATTTTGGAACGAAAGGGCAATGCGGAGATATTGTCTCAGAAGTGAAGATTCAGACAAGCAATATTGAAATGAGGTGTTTGTGTAGCACTGTTTCTTCAGTACTGAAACAAAACAGTCTACAGCAGAAAAACAAGAAAGTTTCTGTATTATTATGGAATTGTTTTGTGGCTTTTATGTTTTGGACAGAAAATATATGTTGAAAATTATATAGAAAACTATAAAACTCAAAAGAGCCTGTGTGGTTTTGTTTAGCTCATTTAGGATCATGACTTACTTTGATATTGCCTGATTTTTATAAATGTTTACATAATTATCTGAAGCTGTTGACTATTAGGATTTTACAGCTGTGTATTTTACAGCTCTATCTTTAACAGTTGTATACTTTAAAATGCACGTTTAGGTAGTGATTGATAATGCAGTGTTTATAATTTTGATAAAACAGGAAAAATCTAATGAACTATAAACACAAGAAAAAATTGTTTTTTTTAAACTGTGTGTGGACTGTTGTGATTTTGTCTCATGTTATGATATTAGGGTAGGCGGGATCAAAGATGGCATCTTAATATTCACATTGAGCATTAAAAGCACACAGTGCCCACTAAACAGGTGTTTCAGTGTGTATGTGTGCACACCTGACTGAGGGTGTGTGTTTAAGATCAAACATGCACAGCTGTTTGCTTTTTCTGTCTCCTCAGTGATGAGTGGTTTAGCTGAAATTCCTTCAGGATGTGTCAGTTGTGTTTAGTATCGTACGTACACAGCCAGCGCACAAGACCATCATTAATAAACACCTCAGCCTCTCTCTGTTCATTTGTACCAAGTACATGTACTTTATGCTAATCAGGACGTGGACCTTACATTATGTTAAATCTGCGATCAGACCGCCAGATATCTTAGTGCTTTGTGCTGCTATGTGGCTGTGTTATTTTACGGGCTGCCGATATCCCGATCGCGCCACAGTTTGAAGACTTCAGGGTATTTGCGGTAGCAGTTCTGTGGGAGAACACTTTGATATGCCTTTGAAATACTGTTTGGCCTCGGGCTCTCTCACTGTGTTCTCGCATTAAGACCCACCGGGCTTGTGTGTTTCTCAGCACGCTCGTGTTTATCTCGTCCCGTTAGTGATGAGCCTCCGGTGTCTCCTTTCACCGTCGCTGAAGCGCGCCGGCCCCCAAGCAGCGTGCCACACGCTTGAGCTGCTTCAGTTTGGGAAGCGCTTGATCGGGTTTGATGGAGAGTAAAGGGTTCAAGGAAGGCAGAAGCAGATGCTATACACTCGGGGAGGTCAGCGTGCTTGTTCGACCCCTCCGTGTGTCATTCTGGAGGTTCGCGAGGGAGCCCGGTGGTATGTAATGGCTGTGAAATGAAAGGTGAGGCGGCAGTTTTAGCTCATTCGTCAAACGACGGGGCGCAGGAAAACCGGGACGGTCGGAGCGTTTATTCTCAACATCCACAGGCTATCATTCCGGGAGTCAGAATGGCTGTTTAAAAAGAAAAGATTTGTGTTCAAGTTAAGCAGAAACAGAAGGCAAGGTGACATTTGCACAGAAGTGTCTGTTGTATCCTGTAGCTCAGTTTATAACAAACAGTCTGTCTGGTGCTATTGATTTAATGTTGATGTAATTTATGTTCCTGTGGGGAAACATATATGAGAGATATAGACTATAAATGCCAACACTCATGTCTAAAGTGAAGTATAAGAGAAAAATGTTACTCTAACTCATGTAGCACAGTTGAATTACGAACAACACACAGTGAAGCCAAAAAGCAGACAATATAAACACTTACCAACCCAAATGATCTCTGCAAGCAAATAATACTAGACTTTATCTCTCTACAGTCTTTTTACTATTCAATGGTAAACCTGGGTAAAGGTTTTTAACACAGATTTTTATGTTCTTGTTTAATAATTTTACTCGATTTTTATTTAACAGACATAGCCATTTTGCCTTAACAATTCTTTTGCAGCTTTTACGTTGGTCAGCATAACTTATTATAACCAGTGTCCAAATGCTTTTACCTTTATTTTGAAAAGTAAATGAGTTGCTTTATCTTTGAACCTCCTAACAGCGGCCTTCATACATTTTTCACTGTGGCATGTTTCTTTCTTTATTAGATTTGAGGCTACATTACACACTACAGTAAATGAAACATAATTCTTTATCTACATCTAAGCCAATTCCAGCGATGTTACAAAGCACTCTAAGAAATAAAATCACACTTACACTGGCCTTGGGGAATCTTAACCAGGCATGGGCATTGATCCAGCGGGTCGGGTAATTACCTTACTATTGTATACTGTTCACAGGTGACAGAGAGAGGATTTCCTTCATCAACACAAGGCTGAGGTAATAAGTCTGGTAGGATATTGGTTAGAGGTTAAATGTATATTCTGATAGTAGGTGTGAAGGTCTCACAGGCTGACTTCCCTAGTCTTGTGTTCTATTTTTCAAACCCTGTCTTGATTCATTACTGTTAAATGTGTTTGAGCAGTGTTAAACAGTAAAGCCTTAGTGTAACTAATGGATTGAGCAACTTAAACAACATTATATGCTCCATCAGTTAGAGTCACTTTGACCCAGATACACACATGAAAAAAGCGTCTGCCAAATGCCTAAAATGAAAATGTAAATATGAAGTATTATGCACTAAAGTTTCGGCACTGTAAAGATATTATTATGTTTCTGCTCCAAACTCGGGCTGAGGTAAAATATTTAAATGCTGGCAAAGGCGTTTTACTTTATAAACTTAAAATGTGTTTCTGGGTCTGAAAATGTTACTCAAATGGACTCAAAATGTCACAAACAGACTTTTGAGTCCCTTTTAGCAAGTTACTGGTTGAAGGAAAATGAAAAGTCTTTCATTCAACTATATGTGTGAAGACACATTGAGCCAGGTCAGTCATGTTAAATACAGTCGGTTCTTGAGTGTCTCATATACTCACATATCACAGTACATTTGTAAATACAGTGGAGTGGATGAGATTCAAGACATGTAGCAGATTATCAGGATGTTCCTTACACAAACTAATGTATTTTATCACTGCAAAGAAAGAATACAGCACACAGTTCATGTGGATTACTGCTCTGATATTCTTATGGTGCCAGTTTTTTTTGTAGCCTGACACCCCTAGACACTGAATACTTCTGTTTTATTGAAAAGGGCAGCGTGACATTCTTCAAAACATATTGTTTTTTGGTTTTTTTTGGATGAAAGAAAAGCATATATGTTCAGAACAACATCAGGGTGAATAATTGATGACGGTATTTTCATTTTTCTATGAACTGTTGTTTTAAAAAAGACTAATGTTTCAATAAATGTGCCACAGTTGCTATGGTGATGTGTTTTAACAGGAATTTCTTAGTGTTATTTGTCTCTGATTGTACCACAACAATATTTAAAAGCACCTCACATTTTTGCATATGATTATTGCTTTAGCAAATCACCCAGCCCTCCTTGCTGTCTGTGAGAAGAACAAAGTCAAGCTTAAATGCACATGGGGTTGAAACCCTTTATTATTGACAATAATTCAATAACTCGCACATATTGCATCCTCTTCAAGGTGAGAGCAGTGTCCTGTGCCTGCTCCTCATTCTGCATGCAACTCCATCAGTGCCAGGCCACAATTGTCATGAGAGATGACAGCAATATGAAGCCTATTTTTACTCACTTTTAGAGAGTGTCTTTAGAGCACCACAGACGTCTCTGGGGGAAAAGGCCATTTATGTCTGGTGATTGAGGATTGTTTTCATACCGCATCAGTCACCCAGTTGATCTCTGTTGCATGACATCTGCTGTCAGGCTCTCAAAAATAAGGAATCATACCTGTTTAATGGTTTGCGTCTCCTTATCAAACTAAATGGCATTGGGGTCAAGCTTCGTACTATGAAAATTTTGGAGTTGGAGTTGGAGAAATGTTTCTGTATTGCATAAAATATGATGTTTGTTAATAATGGGGAGTATATTAAAGCAGGACAGATGCTATATCCAACAAATGTAATACAAGACCTTCAGTAATGGCTAAATATTAAGGTCACCTTTGTTTTATTAATCTATTATTGCATCAAGTAAAAGTTCATTAGCCTAGCTGTTAGCTGTTTATGGTTGTCAATCAACTTAAAATGTCAACATAGAATTCAACTTGGTGACAGGTTTGTGCGTGTACATTGGCACAACAAATTCAAATGTTTTTAATTCAGTTATATTTCAGACTTGAAATATCCATTTCATATTATATTATAATGTAGTATTACTACAGGAGATATAATGTGTAAGAATGGGCAGGTCAACCACTGAACAGGAAATTACACTATTGTTTGAATTAGAAAGAGCTTGACTCAAGGTCAGAAAAGGGGGATTAACTGCTTTTTCCACCATGATCTGTTCTGCTAAATAATAGGTTGGCTCTTTGTACTACCAATGATGACCAGGAGGAGGTATGACAGCCAGAGTACTTGGCTTAAGGTACTTGGCCAGGGTACTTACCAGGGTTCGGCCCCCTTACACCTGTGCCCTTTCCTAAGACCACTGCCATTGTTCAAGGACTGAAGGACTAAACAGAACTGACACTGGTTACTTGGTCTGGCATAGCTTATCAACATCAGATATTTCTTTAGCATTCCATGAAACAAGTTCACTTAACAAGTTCAGTTTTCTTTCTTGTGTATTTTTCTTTCTTATGTATTCTTATTGAAACGCATTAAAATACAAATTGGAAATCTTCTTGAGACTAATTGATTGAGCAAAATATAAAATAGAGCGTGGGATGAGTCATGATGATTTTTGTCTGTTTTGGTTCAAGAGAGTTTGTAAATCCTGAATGCGCACATCTGCTAAAGATTACTTTTGTCAACTTTTAGTAGTTCACCAGTAAATTGATGGCTTCAGAGCTAACAAATGCAGATTAAAAGCCACAAAACACCTATTTTTGATTTCACACAGCAAACTTAAATATAACAATCAAAATACAAAAACTATGTTCATGTCTTCTCTCCAAAATGACACCTACAGCCTGACTCGAAAGAATAGTGATATTTTTATAGGAAACATCTAAGTTGTACATACTGATTGTTTCAGGTTTCACGCAACAACATTTAGGTGAAATTTCCACTCCTATGCTAGTGTCTCTTTCTCATCTGCTCTGCAACAGTCAGTGCTTTGCAGGGAGCAAATGTAAATGTAGAGTATAAGTCATCGCCCAAGGGCAGCCTGCAGTTCCATACATCAGCACAGATGCTGTGAGAGTTCAGACAGGAGCCCACAGCCACGCCAGGTCAGCATGCAAATTAAGCCAATGCACCAGCCCAGTTATTCAGCTCTGGACCCAATCAAATGAGGACTGACCTTCCCAAGCATGAAATACTCCTGGACTGTCGACCCACAGCAGCCAGAGGGTTCATGCTTACCAGCAGAGATGGTGCATCACACGGGGGCTTTATGCATGTGTTTATGGGTCTTTAAAAGATGAGTAAATAGACTAAAATATGTCTGAAATATTCAACAGGGTGAGAGGATGACTTGTCTTGAAGGACACAAATGCTTCTATTCTGAGATCCTGAACAAATACATGCAAAACAGTCTCTGAATTTACATCTTTTTGTGTGTGGGTTCAGGCAAACATCTAGGCCAATTGACTTGACTGTCTGTGACGGTGTGGAGTCATCTGAGAAGGTTGGTTTCAAACAGATGTAAAAGGCGAGAAGATCATCCCTGGGGCTACAAAGTCTTACACAAACAGATGAATGGTTACACTGCTCGCTCATTTGAGATGCATTGAGACCTTTGTTTATCTGTGCTGATGGAAGGCAAAAAATATCATGACCCAATACGACTGCAAGATTAGAAATTTGATTGTTTTTTTTAGCTATTTGAGGTTATGGTTTAAAACAAATTAAGATGAATTATGTAGTGACTGTGAGGTGAGGTGTCGCCTTATTTAAACTATTTTATACATTTTAGGGTCATAACAATTGTCTTTTTAAAGAAAACACCTGATGCTTTTCGGTGATATAAGGTGGTATTTAAATCAATAGTAACGTGTTAAATAGTATATTTGTTTTGCCAGTGTTCTGTTCTGATAAAGGTGCTGTGGTGTCCCACCGTTGCTATGGTTACCAGGTATCTGTTTACTGCTGGGTATAACTTTTGTGGTGACTGAAACATTTGAAAACCCTTTAAAAAAGAACATTTACAGGTCCCAAAAAGCTAAGGAAAATAGAGAAGGGTGCTGTTGTCCTAAGGCTGGTTTTAGTGGTTTATTCAGAGGAATTGATTTGGGAAACAGGATTTCCTTCATGTGTTTCCCAAGACATGGTGGAATGCTAAAAGGAAAAAGTCAGCACAGGAAATGTACTTTAAGCACATTCCTCAGCTGCATGCTCATAACACATAGGTGTCAACAGAGCGCTTTCCATTGATGTGACAAACGCATCTCGGAGGCGTGGTAATAACTCTTGTGTGATGGTGAGGCTGGCCATTGATTGAATTGAATCAGTAATTCTGTCAGGCTAGCCTGAATGATATTTTTTCCCAAAGGCCCTGCGAAGCCAGGGAGAGGTACAGTGTTTTAATAGCGCACCTGCTAATGGAGCAGCAGCCACTTTAATAACAGATCCTCTGAGATAAGACACCTCATAAACAGTATGAACAGTTAATGACTGGGGGCTTTTTGTGCGTCTCATTTCAATGCCATGAA
>JAZGTJ010013462.1:0-14947 GCA_036877575.1 Botia almorhae
CAATGCTGTCTGTCCACTCACTCATGTGAACAGTGCTCTATTTGTCAGACCAGCACTGGGTTAATGCATCACCTTATCTAAATGAACACACATGTATACAAACACGCTGGTTGAGTGTGACCTTATAGTCTAGGTGTCCACTCAAATCTTTCCAATAAAGTTGAATCTTTCCAATAAATTGGTTGATCCTGCTGACAAAAAAACGTTCTGATTGATTTGTTTAGACTAATCCGGTTCACATTTTGCGTAATTCAGTTCTTTTGGAATGACGTAATGGAGAGTAAATAACCACAGGTTTTTAATTTTTGGGTGTAGAATTGCAGTAAATAGTGCTTTGATGTTCCGGTAGCTTAGAGATGAAAAATATTTGTGAAATGGAGTAACATTTTGTCTTTTTAGCAAGCATTACCAGACACACCCAACACAATACATTTTAGATTATGTTGATGTCATTTAAGCAACACAATCACAAGTTATAATGACTTGAATGACAGATTGGTGATGTACTGGACCAGTGCACCAGCAGATGGTCTGAATCTAGCCTGTCCCTGTTTATGTGAAATGTTCACTCATGTTATTAGTGATATTCTTAAAAACATTTATCACATTTCAAGTAGTGTGAAGACATTACTGTAAAGTATTGTGCAGGTTTCCAGCAGATTAAATTGACCATTTCTGACATTTTCTTTGACTCTGCTACTGTCCCTTTAAGAGTTTTGAGATGCATTTTTATATGCAAATGATCTTTGTTATGATTGGCTACTATACATGCCAGAGTAGTTGTTCATTAGGATGGGCCTAGTAGTCTCAGCTGTCAGTGGAATTTTAGGAATCACTACCTGAGCTCATTGAAAAAGCCCATCTGCCGGGGGACTTGAAGGACCACCAGCTCGTCAGAGAATTCAAGGGGATAGTTTTCACCCTACACATGGAGTAGTAGTCCTCAGCTGTTTTGTACATGCTAAAGGCCCCTAACAATAGCTCACAAGAATGTGACATCCCTCCTGCTCATCACAGTTGACGTGGAGCTCAGAGATTGAGTGGATTATGAGATGCCCTGTCAGGAGTCTTCTTACAAGACAAGGCTAACAAGAAAATGAGGATTGTCTTGCATTACAGCCATACTGTCGTTGTTTTTCACTGGATATTGTTCAATCCTGTAGCATCAGTCTTCAAGATCAGCCCAAGAGACTGTCTCATTGATGGTCCACACCTTCTGTGAGTGCTGTTTTGGACAGCAGGACAAGAGTTTAGCACTGTAGCCTCAAGCTTTTCTCCTCTCCGAGAAAAACCTTTCTACCAGACTACAGCTTGATCTCTGCATCATCTGATTTTGCTAAAGTTTGCCAATTTTCACCCCAAAACAGTTTATTCTATACTGGGCTCGTTTGATTGGCTCAGAGAGTTGCAACTGACCTGTCTGTCACTGTTAGTTGGTGGCTGAGCCACAGATGACAGGTGTGAGTAAATAGGTTTGTGTGTGTTGGTCTGTGGGGTATTGATTGCTCATGACTTCATAACAATATGTCTTGTTAGTTGCCTTACACAAGCAGAGTGGAAGACCCCCACTGTGACCTCTGTGCCCCACTTAGTGTTGCCATGACAACTGACCTCTGTGTGGGTATTCTTTCATTTATTTAAAGTGTTTGTTCTTTGTGTGCATATTTTTGGCTAATGGTTGAGTGGCCCCGGGAGGCCAGGGGTCCATTAAGGGCAGGAACTCTCTTGTGGTGTGGCAAGAAATGACATAAAGCATTAGGGTGACTGACATTTGAATGCAAGTTTTGCTTTCCTTCAATACATTTGAATAAATTCTGAAGTGAAAAGCGAAAAGTTTGTAATCTTGTGTTTAACAAAAATAAATAAATAATCTGATGTCTAATAAGAGAAAGCTTACACATTCCTGGTCTTGTTGTGCATGTTAGTAAGGTTTGTCTTTTTAATTTTTATCCAATCAAATACCACTAAATGAAATCAAGGCCCGCCTACAATTTATTTCCGATTGTATATACCATTTCACTAAGAATTATGTTACATTACAAAAGTAAAATTTGTTAAATTGGACATTAATGGCTTTCATGAAATCAAAATCAACAGCTCTTCTGCTAATTAGCGTATTTCATTAGCCTAGCATTAGGCTGTATACGGTTGCCAGGCAAAGTAGCAATTTGGCAAATTATTATAAAACAAATTGTGCAATCCAGTAACTGCCACATGGCAAAAATACTGTAACTTTATAATTTATCTCCGGTACATGCCAGCAAGGATGCTAGCTGGTTATGTGTTATCACACAGAAAGCCATGTAAATGTGATAACAGATAAACGTGCAGGTTGGCATGCAGAGCTACACATGTTTTTGCCAAGGCTCCTTTCTGCCCTGCTTGAGTTAGTTAATGTGATAAATCTAAGTAGCGAAGACACAAGCTGTGTGGAAGGATATAAAAGCATGTCGAGGGCTAGTGAGGGGCCTGCATGAGTCCGGGCACTCATCTTTCAAATGTGGTCAGGTGATGAATAACAATAGCTTTCAGCTAGAATCTAAACTGGATTAGGAAAGCTTTCAGGTGGTGTAAGATTAAATACAGTCTATGTCGTCATGCACTTTTGTACGCTAAGTGTTGAAGTTTTAACCTGTTTACAAAAATGCTCGCACTACAGAGATGCTGTTATGATGAGAACTGATGCAGCTTATTGGCCATTGAGGTCTAATGTGGCAACAGAAACATAAGAGAGTCCCATGGAACAGACATACTAATAAGATGCATAAATGTAAAGGTAGTGCACTCAATATGGCCTAAAAGTGTGTTTTCTCTGATAAAAGAAATAAAGATCACCTTATCAACTGCATAGCAATGCCCGGGAAACCACCCAAATCACCGTAACACTGTGGCAGAGAGTTTTGCACTGGCAAGCACAACTGATATTTTCTTCAGAAAATGTAAAACTAATTTGTTCTTTTTTATAATAGCAAGGAGGTTTTAGGAAACATTCAAACAGGAAGTAATTATTGTTGAAGGCATGCTGTGGTAAGGATTAAAATGCCAAACAAAAGTGTCAAAAAGGGTAAAACTTTGAGCTATGAGTTGTTAACAATGGTGCAAAATTTTCAGTTTTGTCTGACACTAAAAGTGGCTATGATATGAATGTGTTATTTTAAAATTAATGCCTTTTTTTCATTCCAGGGCCAACATCGATGAAGTTGAAACTGATGTTGTGGAAATAGAAGCCAAGCTAGATAAGGTACGTTCAGCGTCCTCATGTAACTGGATACTGTGTGTATGTATAAACTCAGAAAAGACACTGTTTAAATGAAACTATCTCGTTTAAATGAGCCATAGGTTTAAAGGTTTATAAATACAGAGCTAATTAAGTCTGGTGCATTACTGTATAGATGAAACGGCATAGTAAATGTGCACTGAGCTAAATCCCAGCTCGTACAGGATTAAAAGAGACAGACAAACCTATTTTGCATTGGGGTGTTGAAAACATTTGCATCATAGAGCTGCAGTTGCAGTCCTGCAGTTCTTTGCTGTTTTGGGGTTGGGTCAGAAGGTTCTACACAAAGACAACATTACAAGGGCAGCTCATTATTGAGATTTAATTTAAGACTTTCAGTTAGCACTATGAGTTTCAGTGTTTCAGTTCGCCAGCATTACAAAATAGTTCACCCAAAAATGAATTATCTGTCATCATTTGTTCACCCTTGTGTTGTTCCAAACCCAAACCTTGAACTTCTTTAAAAAATCTTTTAAAAACACATGAAGTAGGAACATGTGGGTTACATGATGGTAAATTCTGATTTAAAAACACAGCAATCATTACCAATAATGATGTCATTACCTGTTGTTACTGCCATTCCAATGAAGTTGCCTTCTTGCTTTCTCTCTCAATCTCTCTTTGTATAAGCCCCAACACACATGCCACATGTGTGCCCCAACACACATGCTACATGAGCTAATCATGTACAGCCTGCCATTGCTCTGTATAGATAACATTTAATGAGGAAGCCAGAAGCCACATTAAAAATGTATCTCTGACTTATTGGCAGGGTGAAAGGGGAAACGAATACTTATGGCCCTCAGGGGCCCACAACAGTACAAGTAGTATTGATGTAAGGGGCCCAGAGCAATAAACAGTCAGGGGGACCAGAATTCCTAGCTCCAGCCCTGCCTAACTGCCTCCCATGTGCTCCATTGGACTTTTATGATGTAGATTTATTTGATTGGTTGTACTTGACAGAGTCATTTCAAAACAGGGTTAGCCAAAAATACAATGAAACTTTGATGATGATGGCAAATTGATGTATTTGGCTTTCATGAAAGTGTCTCAAAATGTTCTGCCGTTCATTTGCCTTTTATTTATTTAATAAATATGCAGCAGGTTTTAGACAAGTATATCGTAGATGTGTCAGTGATGGTGTGTGTTAATTACTAATTACTTAATTACTTGTCTGTTAAATTTTTGGTAATACATATATGTAAAATATATATTTTTATATGTAAAAAAATTCATATATGGACATGCATTAATGTAAAAATGTGACAGGCTGAAATTATTCAGGCCACAGTAGAAACTGAGAGCAGATTGTTACAGTTGATTATTCATAATATTAATTAACATTTCACCCCAATTTGTATTTTACCCTAAATATTAGACAATTCCAAGGTTCTAGATTCGATTCTCATGGAAAGCATAGACTTCACATAAAAAAATGCATAGCTTGAAAGCACTGTAAGTCACTTTGGATAATAAGCCAAAATGTAATGCATTAAAATGTGATGTTCAAAAATCTTTCTGTTCTGTTGTCTATTTCTTCATTTTATAGCTGGTGAAACTATGCAGTGGCATGATCGAAGCGGGTCGCGCTTACGTCAGCGCCAACAAACTCTTCGTCAACGGCATTCGAGACCTGTCTCACCACTGCAAAAAAGAAGAGATGATCTCAGTAAGTTTCCCAGATGAGAACCAAGAAGTTTCATGAAAATATTTTCATATGTATGCAGTTTACAACACAGTTAATGCCTCATTGTGGCTGACCTGCTGAATCTTGTGTAAGTTTCCTTTTAATAAAAACTAACAGTGCTGAAGGCTTTGTACTGTACACATTGTGCACAATTCATATTGTTGTTTTTAGCCGGTCTCACAGGCCAGCTTGTTTGTTGGTTCATTTTTGGAAGGTCAGGCTAAGAAATAGAAACCAGCTAAAACACAGCTAAGCATAGATTTAAGTCAGATGTGGTGAATAAATCTGATTGTTTTTCTGCTTATCTGAGCAAACTCTGAGTAAAGTTATATATGACTCAGTGTGATAGCTGGTCTTTATTTCTCTGGCTTTTTACTTTTTTCAGGAATGTCTTGGGAAGTGTGGAGAGAGTCTTCAGGAAATCGTCAACTATCACATGGTAAGACTGATTTACCCCCAGGCTGCCCCTGCATGTTCACATATGTGCAACAATAAAACACACACACATTTCCCAGTGTAAACTCTTCATCATGTGTTGCTGTAATCTGGTGAGGCCTGGACTTTTCTCCTGGGTGTTTCAATATGAAACCGTATTACGGGGGCTGTGGGACGTAACTCAACCCTGAGAGCGTGAATCCCTTTACATGGGTGTTTCACGTCACATGTGGCTAATTTTTTCCACATGCCATCCAAAATCCATCTGTGGAGTCATAAAAGGCCTGGTTTCTATCAGGTCCTTCTGCATGTTTTTGCATTAGTTATGCACTTGCATTAGTTAAAAACTCTCTACCAGAATATCCACAAGGATTCGAGAGTTATGCTGTGGAGATCTAGACTGAGTCAGACCAAAGCCAGATTCGGACCCACATCACCCGCATAAGTACTGACCACTAAGCCTCGGCTCTGAAAGAATGTGTATGTTTGAGTGTCTCATTGATTTCAGTGGGTAACTTATCACAGAATTGGGTGTTTTCTCAACTATGGCCACTTTTGGCTATGTGGACTTTTGGTTATGGGAAAATAAACTGTTGTAAAATACACTCTCACTATTTTAATTCCTTCATTAACAGTGTCCAGCAGTGTATATACATTCATTCATATGGTTTATTCCTCATTTAAAAAACTCCAAAAGTAGGGTTTTGTTAGTTTTAATACAAACATCCCTTTGTATTTAAAAATGCCTGGAGTTTTTAAGAAACACCCATTTTTGGATCATCTGCAGCAGAGTACATCATAAGAGGGGATAATAGTCACCTTCTAAATACATGAGGACTTTTGGGTGTTTTCCTCCTCTAGAGGACAGCTTAATTGAAAACAGGGAGAGTGAGAATAAGAGAGATAAAGAGCACAAAGCAAAGTTGCAATCAGTGTATTAAACCTAAATGTCTGTTATTTCCACAGCCACCTTCACTTTTAAAGAAACAGGAAATGCCAGGGCTGTGGTTTAAAGGACCTGCATCTTGTTAATTGTCTGCTGAAGGACGACTGGTGCTTTCCTGCTTGTAGTCAGCAGCAGTTGAACAGGAACAGTCCACTGCTTCTCTGTTTTTATGGTTCATCAGAGTACATTACACTTGTGATAAACCGTTTTTGCAAGACAAGTGTGTGGTAAACAGTACATTCCTGACTTTTACCAGAAGAAAACAACCTATCTAGGTCAAACCCTCAAGACGCAAAGGTTTTCACTACATTAGGGTTACAACATAAAAACACAATACATAAACGTTTAGCCACAAAAAACAATATGTCGAAAAAAATAATGGTGAGTCAGTCACAACATTTTTGGGACAGGTGGATATTGTTGGGGCTTGTCTGATTTGTCGTGCTATGAGATAAATCTGTACTTTTAGTTACAGTAGTTGATTGGTTGGTTAGCTGTGCTGTTTGCAAATATGCAAAATAAAAGCAGCTATATAATTAATTGTTGTTGGTGACAAAAAAAGTTGAATATAAAAATGGGTGGGAAAGAATGATTTATGAATTGCATGCTATTTATTTATTGGCTGCAGAAAGATAGTTTTGGACCCTGTTTGTGTTTTGTTGTATTGTGTTTACTGATGATTCGAGGACTTTTGGAGACATCTGGAGGTCCCGGCACATGAAGGTTAAAACAGCATGTTGTTCTGTGTTGTGGCAGGAACAGCTATCTGAAAGATGTTGACAGATAATGCTTCTGTGCTGAAATAACATTACTTTAATTCACTCCTTGTATTCATGCTCTCTGCTTTTTTGACTGGTTAACCTTTTTGACTGGTTAACCCGTCACTCCATAAATCTAAGACCTGGGCATTTTACTGTGCAGTAATCCCTCTGTCTCTTAAATCCAGGACACTCCCCTCTGCCAGTTCTCTTCTGCTGTAAATCACTGTCTGTATGCCATTCAGAATGATGGCTGTGGGTGCCAGGTGTAAAACTTTTCCAACACAATTCCAATTTTTTCCCATTTTTTAAATTCCTGATTTGTTGAGATGTAACCTGTGGAACTAGATTTTTGTTATCTTACAAATGTAAGCAGTGCAAGTATTTAGTGCCATATACAGGTGGCATTATTAGTGGCAATGCACGGTGACCCCTGTTGAAGATTCCGTCAGGGTGAAGTTGTATACAAGCACTTGTTTATGGTATGGCTACAAATGGTAAGGATGTAAATCTATTGTAATTACAATAATTAACTTAATACCTGTGTGTTTTTAGATCAGGCAGCATAAATGGGTTTCTTATTACCGTTTATTGGATCCAGGAAGTTGTAAATTTAACAAACCTGCCAAAGTGACACCATTTTAACTCCCCTCTGAGTGTAATTACTGATATTATCTGTTTAGCACACTGGCAGGGAACAGAGGAATAAGAGGCCACAGAAAGGGATAATAGGAGGAGGTAATGCAGTTTTCACTGAGAGATTGTGGAGGTGATGAAAGTGCTTCAGGGTTGTTATTAAACCTGAAGTGAGTGACTTGGCTGTACAGTGGCAGTTTTATGACTGCCTTGTAAAATGACAATTTTAAAGGAATGTTTTAAACAAACATGAGAACACTGAGATCCCATTTGTTTGCTTATTTAGACAGGGCTGTGCTATTACATAATAGTGCAGCCTAACCACCCATACTATTATCATCTTTGCATAATGTGCTAGAAGCTTATCAACATGCACTTCTAATTATTTGTCCAATCACACATGTGACTGCCCTGCAGATTGGGTCAGTTCAGAGAAGAAATGATCTTTCCACTCACAGGCATTATAATCTCATTCAATATTATAATTTCCAGCTAACCTACAACTTTTACTGTAGTTATTAGCTGATGTGTGAGCAGCTTTGGATTTTCCCTCATGTTAGCATCTGCACCACTTTCTTCTGTTGCATTATGTACCATGCCTGTTTCCTGAAGAAAGATTCAGCTAATATTCTTTATCGCTTCAAGATTTTCATTTTGTTTTACCACAACAACTGAATTGCAGTTGACTTGATTTCCACTTGAAAGCATCTCAGATCTCTTTGACCATTACTGATCTTGTTCTTTTCATGCAATGTCCTCGCATGCTTTCTGCAGCACGTTTTTTGAATTAAACTAATTTGAGTATACAGTTCATAAGTGGCCCAGCCGTTTGGCAGCCGGACTCTGTAAAGTGGTCTCGTATGGTGTGTCCTTTTAACGCAGGAAGTCAAAAGCTGAGCAGGCAGTTCAGAGTCAGTGCAGCTTTCAGCCAAGTGCTCAACATGCTGCCAGTCTGCAGATTTGTGTCACCTCAGAAAAGGTTACTGTCTGAAGTTTCTCATGCACTTGGTGCATTTGGTTAGAGATGCAACACTACACATTTGCATAATTGACCTGTCGGCACAGAAAGCTGTTAGCATGATTGCAACTTATGAAAGCAGCAGCTCAAAAACAAATACTACAAAAAAATAAAAAAATAAGCTACCTTGGTTAGTTGGTGTGATGGTTTGCTTGTTTGTTCAACCTTAGATTGTTAATATTTGCTTTATCAACAGATTATATAAGCCCTTCATAATTTTTATCATGTTTATTGCTGTTCAGTCTTCTCTTTGTTTTACCACAGAGGCTGTTTGGCCTGTTACACTCATGATGCTTTACTGGCTCATAAGCTCTCTTCGCAATGCCTGGCGCTACATGAAAGACCTGTGCTTTCCAAAGGGAGCTAGCACACATGCACTGCTGGGCTGCAAGCCACAATTAAACCTTCTCACATACTCTCACTCACCCAAAAAGCTAGCACATTCAAATGTGGCAGTGGCATGTTCAGAATCTTCTTGTTAAAGGTGGTTGACGTTCTCTTGATGTCTTTCTTAGAATTTCACCCAAGGTTACGCAGTCAGCGTGGTTCCTCGGTTCTCCACGCTCTGCCACAGAAGATCTGAGGGAAAGCAAAGATAAAGAGAGAAGCGATTAAAGATGGATGTACGTGTAGAGAAAGCGAAACAATGAAGGTGTGAAAGAAAATCTAGTAATGAGTCTCAGAGGCATGAGGTGGCTCGCTGTCATTGCCCAGTGTCTAGATGTGACCGCAGTGTAGAGTCATTAACTGCTGTGAGCAAAGCATGCTGGTTAATTATTCTCCTGAACAGTGTTAAACACTCTGAGGCCCCTGTGATGGATGTAACCTTACATCCTTTAATTAGACATTTTCTGAAGAAATGTAAGTGGTTCTTGCTTATGCAAACTTGCCACTGTGATGTTACAGTGTTGTGGGCGTTTGCTGGGAAATTTGCATGCTGTTGCTAGGGTGTTTTGAGTGGTTGCTAGGGAATGTTTGTGTAGTTGCAAGCTCATTTCTGAGTATTTGCTAAGGTGTTTTATGGTTTCTAGAGTTGTTTGCTGGCTGCAAAAGCGCTTTTTCTAATGTCTATGATATTGTAGTCCCTATTGTAGCTGTATTATAGATATGGGTCAGAAACCTCCTTTAATGTAGGTCTGTGGGATTTTTGGCTCATTTTATCAGAATTATCTCTTGTGCACTATCTCAACCATCCCAGCATTAGGGCTTTGTTCAAATCCCTAACCTTATGTAACCTGAACAATTAGTGCTTGTTTCACAAACAATATTTAGGGGGAGTGGAAAGAAATGCTGATTCCAGTCTAGACATATGGATGTGAAATGTAAAAGCTTGGCTGCTTCCTCTTTACCCTGTTCTCTCTCTCTCTCTCTCTCTCTCTCTCTCTCATATGCCAGCTTTACCTTAAGACATGTTGCTCTGCTGTTCCATGTGACATACTATGTCACATGGTTTGTCATTGCAGCTCATCACTGCTGTAAAGCCGCTGCACTCAAATCACAATGATTATAACATAAAGCTCCTGTTCTAGTCCTTCTGCTGACATCATGTGTGATCTGCTGTGACAGACCCCGCCACTGACATGCAGCTTTCTAATAACTGTACATGAGGTTTCCTTGCTAATGCCCAGGCTTTGATTCACTGAGCATGTGCAGATTGTAGTGTGCACACAGGTCACTCTATTTGCCTGACGTGACTCAAGTCGTGTGGTCTGGTCTGACTCCCAGAACCCTGCTGTCCATTGTACCGGTGACCTATCTGCCCTTTGACCTGTAGCCACCAACTATGACCCATCCGCACCTACCCTACAGTGACAGAGTGTGAGATGGGTGTGGGACCCTGTTGCAGTCCTTGGGCTTTACTTTTTTTCAGCTGCCCTACCATCTGCTGGTTATATAAAGAAGTGCATCCTTTATATTCCTTTGGCCTATAGCAAAAAACATTCCTTAGTTGTGTGAAACAAACTGCTATACAGTCATTGAGTGGTAAATGTTTTAAAGAGCTGGACAAAATGGTTTTCTTCAAACAGGGTGATTTTTGGTGATGTCTCAAGCCGTTTTGGTCTTATATGGGAATTACTGGTGCAGTAAAAATAAAACTATTTATGTTTAATCATTGACACCTGGCGTGCAAAATCTTATGCTGACTGTGATTGGTCCATTCTGACCAGTGCTGAAAAGTAGCTGGTACCATGTGACAACATCCTCAGATACTGAATTTATAGTATATAGTGAAAAATTCAAACAGTAGAATATTTATAACAATATTTATAACATTGTTCCTGATGAATAAGAAACAGCTAAATAGATCCTAAACCTCTTCTGTTTATAAATGACCACTTATTCTATTGCTGTTTGTGACAATAATTAATTTTACCCTATGTGTCTTTAACAGATCCTCTTCGACCAGGCCCAGAGGTCCGTGAAGCAACAGTTACACAATTTTGTAAAGGAGTAAGGCATTTCTTCTTCCTCCTGCCCTCGTTTCTCTTTCTATTTTCTCTTCTTTCTCTTACTCTCATCTACAATGTGCTTGTCTTACTTTGAAATCTCTCTGCGCAGGGATGTTAGAAAGTTCAAAGAGACCAAGAAGCAGTTTGATAAGGTGCGGGAGGATATGGAGATTGCCCAGGTGAAGAACGCCCAGGCACCTCGTAACAAACCCCATGAGGTGGAGGAGGCCACCAGCACCCTCATCACCACCCGGAAGTGCTTCAGACACCTCGCCCTGGACTATGTGTTACAGGTAGATGATTAGAATAACACAGAACACAGTAAACCACAACATGACATCATGTTAGAAAAATAAACCATCTATTTATACTAAAAATGTCTCAAACTATAAACAATAATACATTCATGCTCCAATTTTTGACCACAGACATTGAATTATAATTGGGCTGTACATACTAGCAGTGCCTGTACTGTGTGTGTGTAGTCTCTAGTGCTGTTTTGACTCTGAAATGCCTGCTGTGCCTCCAGCCTCACAGCAGTGGTCTGACTGATCAGACCTGACTGATCTTCCTCACTGCACATACACTGTTTTTTAGCTGTCATTTCATAGCATGACCTCTTTTGTACTAAACTTTGTTTCTCTCCAGGGCTTTCCTTGTCTCATTTACAGTCCATGTTTTGTTGGGAATTTTGTGGGTTGGTTTCCAAAATGACAAGGCTAATTTTTGTTCAATGAGCCTGGGCTTTTTTGGTCATAGTTAGTTTAGTGTTTTTCCTTAACTACACAGAAACAGTCAATGACAGCTAGGTCAGCTCTCATCTATATCTCATATTTAGAGTAATTGCAACATGTGATGGAGCGTGACAGACTGCAGTGGCCTTATAGACTAGTGTGTGTAACGAGTCTATTTGGAATAATTAAAAACTCAATGACAAAATGCAGTTTGTGTACTCAGGTAAAGTCTATATAAAGGTTAAGTAAAATGTCATAGCAAATGCAGCCAACTAAATGACTGTTTGCTTTGATATTTACCTCAGATCAATGTTCTTCAAGCCAAAAAGAAATTTGAAATCCTGGACGCGGTAAGAGAACCTGATTTTATAAATACAACATGTGTTAGTTTAATGTTTATATCAAACCAGCATTCTCCTTCACCATAGTTTACACAGTGTTTCCTGTCTTCCACAGATGCTCTCCTTCATGCAGGCCCAGTACAGTCTCTTTCAGCAGGGCTTTAATCTCCTGGATGAAATCGACCCCTACATGAAGAAGTTGGCAGCTGAGGTGAGACAGATTTGCACATCTGTTCCTGCAGCATCAACATCTCATTAGCTCCTGCTGATTAGGGCCCTCCGTTCACCTGCTCTCCCCTGACACCTGCGGCTAATGCTGGACATGTGGTGCCGGCAAGAACCAGGCTCCAAAATAACACAGGCCTAATGAGTGAAAATGAGGAATAATGTCTATCTTTGAGGGTGACAGGCACATTGTGTCTGTCTAAGACAGGTGGCAGGACCACAACATTTACTGTATTTATTTTCTTAATGAAAGTAAATCTCTGTGGTCATATTGATTTATAAACAATTAATGCAAAGTGAATTGATTCATAGAGTAAAAAATACTTAATACCCGTATATCCAAATATAACATCTATAAGAAACGGATTTCAGAAACAGATTTCCTGCTAACTTGAGTTCACATGTGCAGGGAAAATTTGATTTTGTGCACTCATCCGCAGTTTGACTGTGTACACTGATCTGCAGCTTTGTAGTTTGATTGTGTGCACGCATATACAGTTGTGTAGTTTAATTGTGTGCACGCATATGCAGTTGTGTAGTTTGATTGTGTGCATGCATATACAGTTGTGTAGCTTGACTGTGTTCATTCATATGTTTTGCTGAATATTTTTGCAGTTGGATCAGCTGGTTATAGATTCTGCCATGGAGAAGAGGGAGATGGAACACAAACATGCTACTATTCAACAGAGGGTAAGCAGATCCATCTTTATCACAATCTTCCCCTTGCTAATGAACTCTTCTTATAATGCCTTTTCAATTTTAATGTAGCTCTTTGAATGGTGGCCTTCCAGTTTTGCTTACGTGATATCTTTTCACTTTCTGCTCTCCTTTTTCTTTTTCAATTGTATGGGTCACGTGACATTATTTCCAGCCACATATGACATATAAAAGCCACATACCGTACAAGCATCTCACCTGAGATTCTCACCTCAGATTTAATACAGTTAGATAGATGTGATGCAGGTGAACGTCTACTGAAATGAAAAACATGGTTTGCTAATAAAGTGGTTTGCTGCAGCGAGTTGATTCCCACTGAGATAGATCACTTCATATCCTCCTGTTATAATTGTAATATTGCCCTTTTTTAGACAGTTTTTTAGGCTTAACCTTTATCTGACAATTCACATAAACCTCATAGTGTCTAAGGAGCTTAAACATGACTGCTACCAATAACAGAATATAGAACAAAAAACTGTATATCTGTGTGTGTGTGTGTGTGTGTGTGTCTTTCTGCTACATATGGTTGCCACAGTTTGTTGTTTGTTTATAGTGCCTTTGTTCAAAGTGCTTCATCACCATATCAATAAAGAATGGTGTTCTGCCCAGCACAAATCTCTCGAGATCCTGGCCCTGAGGATAAACACACACACACACTATCCATCTGCTAGAACATTGCTAGCCAGCAGAAACATTATGACTTGTCCATGTGACCCTGTATCATTGTCTCAATTTGCCTTTGTTCCCAAATTCCAGTGATACTGATGAGAGGAAAACACATTTCTGGACAAAAACAAACAGGGTTGAAGAGACCATTAATCATAACTGTAGTTGTAATGACAGAGCCAAGTTGCCAAACGCAAATGGTTATATCCAATTAAATCCCAGATGTTGTCATAGAGCTAATGATCAGAACTAATGTGCGCCATTATCAAGGTAACAGACGTTTGTTTTAGATTCAAGTCCAGTTTCATATGAATCCATGCATGCATTGTATTAAAAAAGGGCAGCCCCAAATGTAATAGGGCATCTGCATACAACTATTGCATTTTTCTTTCCTCTTTGAGCCAACTAACTTTTTACCTTATATTCTTTGTATATTCCAATGAAATGTGTGGTTTGATATAATGTTATGTACTGCAATGCCATTTTAAAGTCTGGCTTAAGTGTCCAAATACTTTCTATGGCCACTGACTGACCATTCAGATCAGAATGTAGAATGTAATCCTAATACATAATAGACTGCTAAATTTCAAGTTTGTTCTCTTTCTTTCTCCCCATGTTTGATGTTCATTTCCAGACCTTGATGCAGGTGAGTTGAACTTCTCTTTGTCACAGTATGAATCTGTGGTGAATCAGTTAATGGTAATGATGATGTTTTATTACTGGGGGCAACTTGCTTTCAATAAAATGGGTCCTTAAAATGAGCTTGTGTATTTTTATAGTTTGTACAGCAGCATTGTGACTGTAACATCCATTCTTGTGGAGTTGTGAGGCACAAATAGATGAGGCAGAATATCTCACTCCGCTGGCTTATGTGTCACTAGGACATTGGGAAGTTTCATCTCGGCAGAGCTCTAACGAGATTATAATGGGATCTTTGAAATGCCACCTGAATGAAAAATTATGTTTTTTCTGTGGATTTCCCCTTTCATGTTCCCCTTTCATGTTTTATGTTAATGAACTATTTGTAAACATTTTGTGTAGATAGGCAATCCTTAAA
>JAZGTJ010013463.1:0-14947 GCA_036877575.1 Botia almorhae
CTGTAACCATGAATGAGTTTCTTACACCTCTTTACTGGATTTTTGGACCACTCTTCTTTTGTAAACTGCTCCAGGTCATTCAGATTTTCAGTCTTCTCCCAACTGCTGTTCTGAGATCTCTCCACAGGTGTTCTATGGGATTCAGATCTGGACTCATTGCTGGCCATTTCAGAACTCTCCAGCGCTTGTTTGTAACCATTTCTGAGTGCTTTTTGAAGTGTGTTTCAGGTCATTGTCCTGCTGGAAGACCCATGACCTCTGGTGGAGACGCAGCTTTCTGACACTGGCCACTATGTTGCCCCCCAAACTTATTTGGTAATCATCAGATTTCATGATACCGTTCACACAGTCAAAGCATCCAGTGCCAGAAGCAGCAAAGCAACCCCAAAACATCTTTGAACCTCCACCATGTTTGACTGTAGGGACTGTGTTCTTTTCTGTAAAGGCCTCATTTCTTTTTCTGTAAACAGTGCCATGATGTCCTTTTCCAAAAAACTCTACTTTTGTCTTATCTGTCCACAGTACGTTCTCCCAGAAGGATTGTGGTTTTCTCACATAAGTTTTGGCAAACTTTTTTTATGCCTTTGTATCAGCAGTGGTGTCCTCCTGGGTCTCCTACCATAGTGTCCCTTTTCATTCGTCCAGGGAGGTTAGCTACAGTGCCATGGGCTGTAAACCTCTTGATGATATTGTGCACAGTGGACACAGGAACATTAAGATTTCTGGAGATGGACTTGTAGCCTTGAGATTGTCCATGTTTTTCCACAATTGTTTTTCTCAAATTCACAGACAGCCCTTTACACTTCTTTTTTTTTCCATGCTCAGTGTAACAAAACAAAGGTTAAGTCAACTTTTCTCTGTTTTAACTGGTTGCAAGTGTGATTACTATATTGCACACACCTGTTACTTGCCACAGATGTGTCTAAATTTTGACAAGCTGCCAATAATTTTGTCCAGTCCATTTTTGAGTTCTGTGTGAAATGTTATCACGTTTGACTTTTCTTCTCTGTTTTTTTGTTGTTCCAGTGCAAACAAAAACAATAAGCACATAAATACCAAAACATTTGCAATTAGAACAAAAAAAAGAGAAGTGTTGCTTTTTCTCACAGAATTGCAAGGGTGCTGATATTTTTGGCCATGACTGTATATAGTTAAACACATTTACATGTAGACTGATTCATTTATTAATGTGTAATTAATCTACTAAGGGCATTTTCTAAATGCATAACGTTTTGCATGTAGTGCATATTTCATTTATGTGGCATGAAGAAGTTTAACCATAAATGAAGACCAAAACCAAACAAAAGGAACACAAAAGGATAAATTTAACAAATGTAAACAAATGCTCTTATTAATAACATTGAGAATATGATTACAATACTGTGGGGTATGTAGTGTAGCATCGACTATCAGAGTTACAGTGTGATGTGTAATCTTAATAGTGACTGTAGACAAAAGCATCTATTAAAGGAAGCTCAGCAGTTCATCATCACAGGGCTTAGATTATATTGTGTGGTGTTGTTAACTGAGTTTAAATGACGGCTGTGTTTTCACAAACAGTGAGGATGTTCTGCCCTCCATTCATTCTGACTCAGACTACCCCTGTGAGCTGGTGGGCACCTGGAACACATGGTATGGAGAACAGGATCAAGCAGGTGAGGACACTGTATCTGTACAAAATCAATCCATTGATGGTGTTTGATTAGACAATGTCACTACCTCCCTATTACTTTTGCTCCTATTAGCACCAAAACAGCATTAGCACGCTTTTACTCTTACTGAGTAATACTCTTACTGAGTAATACTTACTGAATATTTTTTTACTGAGTATTACTCTGACACTTTATACACTGTTTGTGCTGCTCATATAAATGCTTTTTTACATTAGATATCATACCATAAAATAGGTAAAAGTCCTGTAGACTTGCAGTGGACTTGAGACATTTGTAAACTATAGAGATGGATATGGGCTTGACTTTGACCAGTAAGTACCGTACAATGTCCTAGTAACCAGAACACCTTAGCAACAGCGTAGCAGTGCCCTGGCAACCATCCGCAACACTGTACCACTCAATACAAACACAAAGTACCACCCACATTGTCTTCAGAAAATATACAATTCTGGGTGTTATTGTTATTTGTGTCTTACCTGATAGCTGCTCTGTAGAGATTAATTGATATGGATTGAAATGTAACTGCATAAACCTAAACTGTACTTGAGAACATTGAGCAAGTTCCTTTAGGTTGATCATTTCATGCCGTGTGTGTCCATCAGTCCATCTTTGGAGATACAGAGGAGGATACCCAGCCTTGACAGAGGTCATGAACAAACTCAAGAAAAACAAGGTGTGTTACAGAGGGTGTGTGTATTCATTCTGCATGGATGATCACGTTTGTGTGGAGAACAGTTTGTGATGTAAGGGATTTATGTCACAGAAGGAACTTGATCATACAAAACAAGAGTCTAAGCTGTTCAACACTCAGACATCTGGACAGTATAGAGTGCCATTTCTGCTCAGCAAGTCCTGTTGCGCACAGGACCTCTCTGATTGGTGGAGCTCTTCAGAATTGTGGATTTCTCCATTTCTGGATAGTGCAGTTTAACCAGGAAATTTAGTTATGAAACACTTTTTTTAATGAAATTGAAATAACACCTGTGCTACAGAATCATACTACGTCTGTCTTGATTATAATTAAAATTAGCTTGTCTATATAGAAAATAAATGAGTCTGTTGAATTTTTCATTAGAGCAGGAAAACGCTTCAGTTTGTGTTAAGATGTTTGTCTGGGAATGATCAGAGATGTTGGGGTGTGGGTTTTGCTGTGTGTGTGTTCAGGAATTTTTGGAGTACAGAGAGAAGCGCGGGAAGATGCTGTTGTCTCGTCGAAACCAACTTCTGTTGGAGTTTAGTTTCTGGAATGAACCAGTGCCCCGAGACGGACCAAACATATATGAGCTAAGGTCCTACCAGCTGAGGGTGTGTAGCTGAACTCTCTGAACACTAAGTACCTCAGATTACAGATGTGTTTCTGCAGAAAGATGTTTATGTGTGGTTCTGTATGTTGATCAGGGCATGAATTTTCATGAGCTAATGACTCTTCCATAATCTGTCTATACTTTGAGAATGAAAGGTTCTTCCTCCTGGCTATTTTCTTTTGTAATTTAAAGTTAAAATTAAAAGTAAAAGTTAAAAGTAATTTTACCTTAGTTAAAAGTAAAATTATAGATGCGATCCAAACAATTCTGATTACCCATAAAAAAATGAATGATGTCTCTCCACTGCAAAAAGAGCTTCACAATATGACAGTTGAGATGCATGTGAAAGAGTTTAAAATAAGTTGAAATATCCAAGGAAATGTGTGTGAAAGCTTATATGCACACACCAGTAAAGCTGTTCTTTTACGTCGAAATATTTACTGTGTATAACGCAACACATTATTAACTGATATAACACGTCCTTTATCTTTAAATGGTGTATACTCGTATCGCTTACCTTTACAAGGTTATTTGTTTATAGATGAGGAGATTTGATTGGATTTGTTTTTCCTCTGTAGCCTGGAACCATGATCGAGTGGGGAAACTATTGGTGAGTCAGTACTGTTCCTTGTTGAAAAAGTCAAAATAGACTTGTTGATGTGGAGTTAGAGAATCATTTGAACTAATGTTTCACTGCCTTTAACAGATTGTAGTTTCTAAATTATGAGAAAACATGGTAACACTCCTTGGATTTAAGCCTTTAAATCCCTTTAAAATATATCAAACTAAATATGAAAGAATATAGGCAATAAACATACAGTGGCCCCTAAAAGTATTTGAGGTTATTGTACACTTGAAAATATTAGTTATTATATTATATTACTAAAATAGCAAAGCAACTATCATTTATGGTAAAGACTCACACACATATTTTTAAGTTTAAGTGCCTTAAAGTGTCTAAATACATTTGGCGCCACTGTCTAAACAGATATGGTGTTTTTTTCCTAACAAACTGGGCATAATGTTGACAAGCAATTATGTAATCTGCAAATTAATCTGCATGTTTTCTGAAATCAGGTTGATTTGAGGTGTCTTGCAAAAGCAGAAAACACATAAAGCAACTGAAAAAGAGATGCGGCGTGTATGTGTTCACAGGGCCCGAGCCATAGAATTTCGTCAGCAGAACCAGGAGGCTGTCGGTGGGTTCTTCTCTCAGATCGGACGTCTGTACATGGTGCATCACCTCTGGGGTGAGTAAAAACACAATAAGCAAGGAAAGGCAAGGTTTTTTTTATATAGCACATTTTATACACTATGGTATTTCAAAGTGCTTTACATAAAAGAAAGTAAAATGATAATTAAAAATAATTGATCAGTACTATAATTTAAGAAAGTAATTAAAATGATTTATGAATTGATTTAAAATGAATAAAAACAGATGAGAATAGAAAATAGCTATACATAAAATACAGTCAGTTCAGACATAGCACTATGCTTGTGCTTGTGCTAGCACTGTGCTTATTCAGTAAGTATGTGCAGCTAAACAGATGAGTTTTGAGTCTAGGTTTAAATGCGGCTAATGTTTTAGCACATCTGATCTCTTCTGGAAGCTGGTTCCAACTGCGTGCGGCATAATAGCTAAAAGCGGACTACCCTTGTTTTGTATGAACCCTTGATATTACTAACTGACTCAATCCTAATGATCTGAGTGGTCTGTTTATATTCAGTGAGCATATCTGTAATGTATTTAGGTCCTAGGCCATTGAGTGATTTATAAACGAGTAAAAGTGCTAGAAAATCAATACTAAATATAACTGGAAGCCAGTGTAAGGACTTGAGGACTAGTGTGATATGTCCAGATTTTCTGGTTCTAGTCAGAATCCTGGCAGCAGCGTTCTGTATGAGCTGCAGCTCTCTTTTTGGAAAGGCTGGTGAGGAGACCATTACAATAGTCCACCTGCTGGTGATAAAGGCAAGAAGTTTCTCCAAGTCTTGACTAGAGACAAAACATCTAATTCTTGCAATGTTTTTAAGATGATAGTATGCTGATAGTTAGTTACTGCTTTTATATGACTACCAAAACTAAGGTCTGACTCCAGGACATCACACCAAGATTCATGACTTGATTTTTAGTTGTTTGAAGGCTATAGGCAAGGTATGCGGCACCTGGAAAACTGCATCTTTGTTTCCAAATGCAATAACTGTTTTTTCTTGTTTAACTGAAGAAAGTTTTGGCACATCCAACTGTTCATCAATGCATTGGCAGAGGAAGTCAATGGGGCTGTAGTCATTTGGCGATAAGGCGATAAGTAAACCTGTGTATCATCTGCATAGCTGTGATAGGCAATTTGGTTCTTTTTATTATACATCGATACATCAAAACACTGACTGCTATAATCATTACATGAAACAACAAGATAAAACTGCTCACAGATATGAGAAACATGTTAACTGAAATATCTGTGAAGAGTCTCAGAGGAAATTCAGAAATATATATTTTTTTCTTTGTATTTGTAACGAGGAATCAGACTGAGTAGGATCCATCTGCAGTTAGATTTATTAGAAGGGTCGACAGGCAAGGTCAGTAACAGCAAACAATCACAGTGTAGACAAGGCAAGAGGCAAAAACGTGAGACAAACATGGGTCGAGGCAGGCAGCAAACAATCATTAACAGTAAAACAATCCAAAATACTAGGGAAGGCAGCAAACAATCGAAAACGAGAAACAATCCAGATCATACACGATAAACCAACAGATAATAGACAGGGGAAAAATGCTCAGTAATAACGCACTAGGCAAATCAAGACTTCGCACTGACTGAATGAGAATGTCCGGTTTATATGGAGAATGGTGATGGGTTGCAGGTGGCAAACAGGAAGTAATCAGTCCAGGTAAGTGCATTCTGGGAGTTGTAGTCCGTGGGAGATCGATCAGTACTCCGGTGAGGGCTCCCTCTGGTGGTGCAGCGGAGAAGAGGCTGGAGCCTCCACTGTAACAGTATTTTTAACTTGGTTAAAAATGGTTAAAAACTATTTTTAACAACATTCATTGGAAAAGTACATAAAGGTACACACAAGGATATTTTAGATTTTAAAAAAATAGTTTTTGATATGCTTTTTATGATTTTTGTAATTCATACAGTTTATTTTATTTTTACAGTAAAACAAATGTTAATTTTAACCAACTGATATGTTTTTACTGTAGGATTTTTAGATGTTTGTGTTGAAAATTACAGTGCTGATAAAAGATCCTCAAACGTGTGAGCTCATCAGATGGATTTCTTGCTTCTTTCAGCATATAAAGATCTGCAGTCAAGAGAGGAAACCAGAAACGCTGCCTGGCAACATGAGGGCTGGGACGAGGTGGTGTATTACACAGGTGTGGGGCACTAACATAGACTACATAGACAGAAGAGGAAAAATAATTCTTATGCAAATAATTATATGAAGATTTGCAACATGTTAGTCACCCAGAGAACCTACGAAACAAAAAAAGACAATGATGGAGAGAAATGTTGACCTAAAGTCTCTTCTCTTGATGGATGTGTTGAGCAAGTAGAATTAATAAAGAATTCAGCTCACCACATTTGAGGCATCTCTCTGTCTGTCAAACTAGAAATTACAAATGTACTTTTCTTGTTTCATCTGGACCTTCCACATCTTTGTCTGTTTTTGTTAGAACCAGTTGACCTTAATCTATGAACACTGTAGTGTATACCTGTGTATGAAATCTGCAGGTTTTTGGCAAATGTAAGCATTGAATAGCCTTTACTGCTAAAAAGAGTGATGGACTGATGATTTTCTAGAGAAAGCTGTTTGTTTTTATACAGTCCACTGCCTGTATTACATACTCAAAAACAAACACAATGTTAAACTTCTTCCATGTAACTTTCAACTGTGTTTTCATATAATGGCAAGTTCTAGTACCAAAGTATGAAAGTATGGTTTCAAGTATGGTTCCAAGTATGATGTATGTAATATGTGAGTTCAGAGACTTTGAGTCTAGACGGGCTAGCTTTGTTTTTTACCGACAGAAACAGATCTGTCAAATGTCTTGTGCTGTCTGCACTTGTTTTTGCACTTGTGCACTTTACGTATTGTCACGGGTGTAGAATCACGCAGCAAGGTAAGCTGTGAACAAAGACCCCGGAGGGCGTGTTTATTACATGAATTGACGTGAGGTGCGGGGGCGTGGCAGCCGGTGCGGCTGGCGAGGCCGGTGCGTGGCAGCCGGTGTGGCTGGTGCTGCCGGTGCAGCTGGTGAGGCTGGTGCAGCTCGGTGTCTCTTGCTGCCAATGGCCGCTGGGGGAAGAGAAGGGAGTTTTGGCCCTGGCTGACGGGGTCAGGGGCACCTGCCAGTACCCCTTTGTAAGGTCCAGGGTGGTGATGTACCGGGCCCTCCCCAGCCGGTCGAGGAGCTCGTCGACCCGAGGCATGGGGTAGCCGTCGAACTCCGACACCTCGTTCAGGCGGCGGAAGTCATTGCAGAACCGGAGGGTGCCGTCCGGCTTGGGGACCATCACGATGGGGCTGGACCACGGGCTGCGTGATGGTTTGATGATCCCCAGCTTCAACATCTGTTGGATCTCCTCCTCGATAGCGCGCTGACGAGCCTCCGAGACTCGATAGGGCCGTTGCCTGACGATCACTCCCGGGGCTGTCCTGATGTCGTGGTGGACGACGTTGGTCTGCCCGGGTCGGGGGGAGAACACATCCGAGAACTGACCGACAAGGTGTTGCAGCTCGGCCTTCTGGGCCACCGACAGCTGGGGGTCGACGTCTACAACCACGGGCTCGGTGAGACTAAGGGCGGCCAGCTGGTCCTGGGTCCCGTTCCACCGCTTGAGGAGGTTAATGTGGTAGAGTTGCTCGGGCCGTCTCCGACCTGGTTGCCGCAGGCGGTAGGTGACCAGCCCGACCCTCTCGACCATGGTGTGGGGGGGGTGGGGACGAGGGGACGAGGTGGGGTCCCCCCCTCGTCCCATGGTGGGGACGAGGACCATGACGCGGTCTCCCGGCTGGAATTCTGTGGTTGGGCCGGCCGGTTGTAGTAGCAGTGTTGGTCCTGCTGTGCCTTGGACAGGTGCTCCCGGACTAATGGCATGACCCGGTCGATCTGCTCCCTCATGAGCTTGACGTGCTCTACCACCGTCCGTAGGGGGGCAGGCTGCTGCTCCCAGGCATCCCGTGCGACATCCAGGAGCCCCCGGGGCTGGCGGCCGAACAGGAGCTCGAAGGGGGTGAAGCCGGTTGAGGCCTGGGGTACCTCCCTGATTCCGAAGAGGACGTAGGGGACCATAAGATCCCAGTCCCTCTTGTCCTCCACGGCGACCTGGCGGAACATCTGTTTGAGCGTCTGGTTGAAATGCTCCACCAGGCCATCGGTCTGGGGGTGGTACACAGTCATCCTTGACTGCTTTACCCGCAGCAGCCCGCACAGGTCAGCCATAATCCGGGACATGAAGGGCGTCCCCTGGTTGGTCAGGACCTCCGAGGGCAGGCCGACTCGGCTGGCCAGCAGAAACAGTTCCTGGGCGATGGCTTTCGCCGTGGCCTTCCACAGCGGGACTGCTTCCGGGTGGCGGGTGGCGTAGTCGACCATGACGAGGATGTGTTCATGTCCTCGGGCAGACTTTGGCAACGACCCTATGAGGTCCATTCCGATACGCACGAAAGGGGACCTCGATGATGGGAAGGGGGATGAGCGGACTGGGAGGAGGCATCCTGGGCGCCCGGATTTGGCAGGTCGGGCAGGCCTGGCAGAACCCCTTGACGTCGGCCTCCAGGCCCGGCCAGTGGAAGCAGTCGCGAATCCGCTGTGCGGTGTTGGCCGCCCCCCGGTGACCTGCCATGGAGTGCGAGTGGGCCAACTCCAATATGATTTCCGTCTTTGTCCGCGGTGCGACGAGTAGCTTCTTTGGCAAAGGAGCCTCCCTCCGTGACCTGTTGATAAACATCAAGAAAGGGGTTAGTGTCATGAGAGGGAGACTCACCATCTCTCCTGCTGTCCGAAGCCAGCAGCGCCGGCTGGGGCCGTGGTCCAGGTGGCCGTCTGCGGCGTTGACGGTTCCCTCGAGGGCTGGCGGGCTGGGTGGTGGCCACTAGCAGGCAGTCGAACCCCGGCCAGTCCCGTCCCAGTATCACCGGGACGGGAAGATCCTCCAACAGCCCCGCCTCGACCGCCCAGGCGCCATGGGCGGTGGCGATGGTCACGCGGCGGGCGGGGACCCGCTGCGTGTCCCCGTGGACGCAGGTGATGGGGAGGAAGTTCCTGGAGTTCGGTTGTGGTGGGCAGAGGTGGGACTGTATCAGGGTGACCGCGCTGCCCGAATCCAGCACGCTTACCGTTGTCGGTGACTCTTCACTCTTATGCCCGCATTCTCCAGCAGTTGTCATGGGTGAAGAATCACACAACAAGGCAAGCTGTGAACAAAGACCCCGGAGGGCATGTTTATTACATGAATTGACGTGAGGTGCGGGGGCGTGGCAGCCGGTGAGGCTGGCGAGGTCGGTGCGTGGCAGCCGGTGTGGCTGGTGCGGCCGGTGCGGCTGGTGAGGCTGGTGAGGCTGGTGCAGCTCGGTGTCTCTGGTGCAGCTCGGTGTCTCTTGTGCCCCGGGGTCGTGAGAGCGGGTGCCCGTCGCGCTGGACTTTGTTTACAGAGGTGCATGCACTATTAAGGACCCAAGACTACGCCTTCAGAGCAGGTGACCGGGCGGCCCTACGAACAGCGAGGGCCAAACACGCTCAGAAAATTCACAACCATTTTGAGGCCAGCAGAGAGACACGCTGCATGTGGCAGGGCATCCAGGCCATCACCAAATACAAGACAACATTACCTGCCTGTGACAGTGATGCATCCCTCCCAGATGTGCTGAAAAACTTCTATGCTTTGTTCGAGGCACAGAATGGCGTGACAACGAGGAAGACCACGCCTCCTCCTAATGATCAGGTGCTGTGTCTAACCATGGGCGATGTAAAAAAAACGCTACACAGAGTCAACCCGCGGAAGGCTGCTGGTCCAGACAACATCCCTGGCTGGCCGGCTCTCCCATCAATCCTGCTCTCCAATGTCTGCTCCCTGGAAAATAAACTGGATTACATCAGACTCCAGCAAACTACTCTGCGTGAGTACAGAGACCGCTGTGTCTTTGTTTTCATGAAGACGTGGCTCAGCGACAGACCCCCTGCAATTCGTTTACCGCCCCAACCGATCAACAGATGACGCTATCACCACCACCCTCCACCTGGCTCTCACCCACCTAGACAATAAAGACAAACGTTCGAATGCTGTTTAGAGACTTCAGCTTAGCATTCAACACAATCATTCCCCAGCACCTGATTGGAAAGCTGAGCCTGCTGGACCTGAACACCTCCCTCTGCAACTGGATCCTGGACTTCCTGACTGGGAGACCTCAGATAGTCCGGATTGGAAACAGCACCTCCAACACCACCACACTGAGCACTGGAGCCCCACAGGGTTTTGTGCTCAGTCTATTGCTGTTAACTCTGCTGACTCACGATCATATCATCAAGTTTGCAGATGACATGACTGTGGTTGGTCTCATCAGCGAGAACGTCAGCATACAGAGAAGAGGTGCAGCAGCTAATAGACTGGTGCAAAGCTAACAACCTGTTTCTGACCGTGGACAAAACTAAAGAGATGGTTGTTGAATTCAGAAGAGCAGTACGACCACTCTCCACTGAACATCGGCAACTCCTCTGTGGAGATCATCAAGAGCACCAAGTTTCTTGGTGTTCATCTGACGGAGAACCTCACCTGGTCGTTCAACACCAGTTACATAACCAAGAAAGCCCAGCAGCATCTGTTCTTTCTGAGAAGACTGGGGAAAGCACATATCCCACCCCCCATCCTAACCGTGCAGCTGCATCACTGCCTGGTTTGGGAACTGCACCGTCTCAAACCGCAAGACCCTTCAGCAGATAGTGAAGGACAGCTGAGAAGATTTTCGTTTACACCTCACGCTGCATCCGCAAAGCCAACAGCATTGTGGTTGACCCCACACACCCCTACCGTGTGGAACCATAACGGAACCATAGCATCCGGGCCCTCATTACCAGACTATGCAATAGTTTCTTCCCCCATGCCATCAGACTCCTCAATACTCAGAAACTGGATTGAAGACACACACACACAAACTTATATATACACACAACTGTGCATTCTCCATACTCTACAGCCTTTTTTTGCACATCTTGCTGCTACTTATGTCTGCTGCTAATACTTATGTTTACACAAATGTCACTGTCACCAGGTTCACTTTTTAACAGAACTGTGTTTTAACTTACTATGCCCATAGTCTGTCCCAATAGTTGTTGTACTGTCTTGAGCTGTCTGCATGTTTGCACTTGCAAGTTACACAAATTACAAGTGGAGTTTATTGTCATTTCAACCATATACAAGTACATAGTGAAACGAAACAACATTTCTCCAGATCAAGGTGCTACATTAAACAAACACTGAACAAACACTGAACATCACAGACATACAAGGACTACATAATTTATACATAATTGTGCACTTTATGTATAAATTATGTAGTGCTTGTAATTTTGTGATGTTCAGTGTTTGTCTAATGTACCACCTTGTTCCTGGAGAAACGTTGTTTCGATAAACAATAAACTTCACTTGAACTTGAACTTGAATTTAAAATTCAAGAAAACTTGTAAGTGATGGCTGTTGATAATAGGGCCTGTCTTTGATCTAAAGCACTTTAAGGTAGTGATGGTGGCCTGTGCTAAAAGGGAGTTTAATGACACTTTTAACTATTAATTTAGCATATTAGTGGGGATGTGTACTTAATAATATGTTCATTGTTGATCTTGGGAATTTTGATGTATTGTTACTTCTGTACAATAATCTTTTTTCAGTAGTATGTTTGTTTAAAACTGTTGAGAGTAGATATGGATCCTGAAACAAAGCACAGGCCCAGAGGATTATGGGTATAAAACAACTGACCTAAAGAAATATGGGTTTAAAACAAAGTACTGACTTGATGGATAATGGATAACAGTGAGTGATGTTTGTGTCTTGCAGTTCCTTTGATTCAGCACATGGAGTCGAGAATAATGATCCCTATGCAGACGTCTCCTCTGAAGTGACACGTCAAAAACTTCCACACATCTAATGAGTGAAGATTAGAGGATCCTGTCATTGGGTTCTGCTCCTCCTGAAACACATTGATTGGTTGATTGTCTCACCCGTTTTGTTCTGATTATGTTTGTTTAACCTTTCAAAAAACACTTAAATCAGATAATAAACTGTAGAAAAGAAAAGATGTATGAAAGTTTGTTTCCTTTTTTTTTGGAAAAACCTTATGGCTGTTTTTTACTGTATACATGGGTGTGCCATTTGTCATAAGGTTGTGATATGACAAATCACTACAGGTTTGATTTAGATATCATAGGAAAATATCATAGGGTTTTCATTGGTAGTAATCAAAATGAACTCAACATCAATGAACAGCCTGAGAAATGACTCTGTGTGGTCTTTTAAACTTGAGTACTATAAGATTGTCTGGTTTGGTCCTAAACTAACCCTTAGTATAATTAAACCTTTTAATGACATTTGCTTTGAATAGCAATTTAGACAGACTTCTCTGACCAATACATGTGAGCTCTCAATACTCAAGATATTAGTAGTTTTTACTGTGTCGTTTAATTTAACGTGATACTTTTCACGTGGAGCTCTTGATCTGGGCTTCTGAAAGTTTCCTCAGGAGGATTTTTGATTTACGCACAACAATTTTCATCTGTAGGAGAGGCATAAATGTATTTCTATATTATGGTCATTTTTAATTGATTTTTTCCTTCACTTCTCAGAAAAGAGAATGAGATGAAAACCAGTGTTACAAGTTACAAGCGGAGTTTATTGTCATTTCAACCATATATAACTACATAGTGAAACAAAACAACGTCTTTCCAGACCAAGGGGCTAGTTTAAACAAACACTGAACATCACAGACATACAAGGGCTACATAATTTAAACAATATATACATAAGTGCACAAGTGCAAACGTGCAGACAGCACAAGACAGTACAATGACTATTGGGATAGACTATGGGCATAGTAAGTCCCAGTGCAACGCCGACCAGTACACAGTTCTGTAAGGAAAAAGTAAACCCGGTGACAGTAACAGATGTAAAAAAATGTAAACATAAGCGTGAACAGTACACATAAGTGTAAACATAGGTGTAGCCATAATTTTAGACAAGATGTGCAAAAGGGCTTAGTGCAAAAAAAACTGTAGAGGGTGGAGAATGCCCAATTGTGTGTATATATAAGTTATATAAAGTCAAGTTACTGACTATTGAGGAGCCATGATGGAGGGAAGAGAGACCCTGATGATCTCAGCTGTTCTTACTACCCACTGAGGGTTCTTGCCGTCCAAGGCGGTGCAATTTCCAAACTAGGCAGTGATGCAGCTGCACAGGATGCTCTCGATTGTCCTTCAGTACAACAACCATCTCTTTAGTTTTGTGCACGTTCAGAGTCAGGTTGTTGGCTTTGCACCAGTCCGTTAGCCGCTGCACCTCCTCTCTGTATGCTGACTCGTCATGAGACCCACCACGGTCATGTCATCGGCAAACTTGATGATGTAATTTGAGCTGGGTTAGGGTTAGGAGTCATGAGTCAGCAGAGTGAGCAGAGGGGCTCCGGTGCTCAGTGTGGTGGTGTTGGAGGTGCTGTTCCCGATCCAGACTGACTGAGGTCTCCCAGTCAGGAAGTCCAGGATCCAGTTGCAGAGGGAGGTGTTCAGGCCAAGCAAGTTCAGCTTTCCAGGTGCTGGTGAATGATATCGTTGAATGCTGAACTAAAGTTTATGAACAGCATTCGAAAATATGTGTCTTTATTGTCCAGGTGGGTGAGGGTGGTGGTGAGCAGGCAGGGGATCCAGAGAGGGGGGCAGCAGGGTCTTTATGTGCTTCATGACGAGCCTCTCGAAGCACTTGATGATGGGTGTGAGTGGAAGGGGTTGGTAGTCATTGAGGCAGGACACTGGAGACTTCTTTGGCAGTGATTTGTGTTTGTGCCTCTGCTTAGCCTTGCTCTGACTCTCTTTTCTCACTCTTTTCTTATCTCATTACTTTTGGTGGCATAGCCGCACATATTGATGGAATTTAGGAAGCACTGACTTTAGATTTGCATGATTAAAATCTCCTGCAACAATAAACAGTCTGTCAGGGTTTAAATTCTGCAGCTCGCAAATAGCCCCATACACTTCACAGAGTGCATCTTTGACATTTGCACTGAGTCTTGCACCATTTCGTGTTAATGTAACATTTACATTTACATTTAGTCATTTAGCTGACACTATCCAAACCAACTTACAAATTAGGACAAGGAAGCAACTTCAATTACAATAAGAGGCAACAGCAAATAAGTGCATAGACAGGTTTCAGGTATTTCAACACAGTATAAGAAGGATTTTTTTTTAAGAAAAAGTGGAAGTGGGGGTGTGTTAGTAAATTAGTCAAGGAAGTAAAGACGAAAAAGATAAGTTTTTAGTTGTTTCTTGAAAATGGCAAATTACTCAGCCATTCTGATGGAGATATGGAGTTCCTTCCACCAACCGGGCAGAGTGAAAGAGAGAGTCCGGGAAAGTGATTTCTTCCCTTGTTGGGATGGAACCACAAGGCGACGTTCGTTAGCTGAATGCAAATTTCTGGTGGGCACATAAGTGCAAAGAAGTGAGAGCAGGTAGGGAGGTGCAGATCCAGTAGTCACCTTGAAGGCAAACATCAGAGCCTTGAATCTCATGCAAGCAGCTATTGGCAGCCAGTGCAACTGGACGAACAGTGGTGTGACGTGTGCTTTTTAAGGCTCGTTAAAGACCACTCTAGCTGCTGAATCAACTGCAGGGGCTTGATAGAACAAGCTGGAAGCCCTGCGAGGAGAGCATTGCAGTAGTCCAGTCTGGAGAGAACCAGAGCCTGAACGAGAAGTTGT
>JAZGTJ010013464.1:0-14945 GCA_036877575.1 Botia almorhae
TTGCGCCTTTTCTGATCAAACGGAAAGAGTTTCTCAATCTACAACGTCAGAATATTTCAGCTTGTGCGAGCGGGTCTCTCGCAGACGAGTCTAACCTGGGTCGCTAATGTTATTCCTGGATGTAAATTTACGGTCCCTTTGCGCATGACCTGTGGAACTGAGAGACGGGTTGCCGTGTGTCTGCAATTCTCCTCGTTTTTAGATTAGGTTACATCCAGTGATGGTGACCCTGAGCTTCCCATTTAATAACTCAATCCGTCATGTTAAATTCAGTGATGTTGAGATCCACTTCATTTTCATATATATATATTATTTTCTTAAGACTCTTTTGTGCTTTATTTTATTAAATGCATGACAGACAACGGAAATACCATCGTCTGAAGTGGTTTTATTCAGTCGTCTCTCTGCAGGATGTGGAGGAGCAAGGTTCCTCATCTAAATCGCACAGAACGCTTGTTTTCTGTGAAACACCAGTTTGCAGTGTGTGGGCTCCGTGGCTTCGCTCTCTGCCTGTCTGAGTTGAGTTCAGAGATGCCGCAGTGCTGCTGAGGTCGTGAGAACCGAGCGAACTTCACTGCCTGCGGCCGGGCACAGCGCCAGCCCGTAAATCCCCGCTGGCAGGCCGGGTCGTGTATTGACCACACAGCCTCTCTGGAGGTGAAGAGGCGCACACGCATGACGCCAAGACGCAAGTTTTGTGCCAGAATCACAAGACCACACAAACACTTAGAGAGAGAACCTTTCCACTGATATTTGAGCTGAGGATTACCCTTTGACTGTTTAAATAACCACAATAATCTTAGGTAACATGTATTCTTCTGAAACTGAAATATACAATTCTCAAAAGAAAGCATCTAAGCTTATCCAGAGAAATAGTTTTGAGACCTGAGTTTTATTGCATTCTCTTGAAGGGCATGTTGTTATAATTTAAAAAGATTTGTAGTATGTGTTAGGCCATTTGCACAAATACAACCAGCTGATTCATTCAGCAGCAATGGGATTCGTCCAAACTATCCAAGAATAGACAAGATCATAGGCAACATATTTGTGCACTTTTCCACATGCATGCATTTACATGTGTGCATACTGTGTGTATAAGATATGTTGTTGATGTGATCTTGTACTTGTCTTCCTTCAAACCCACATTAGTATAAACATCACCCCGTCTGTAGTGTGAGCCAGTTCAGAGAGAAACAGCCTGTAAATGTGGAAACAGTTTTCATTTATATTTCACTAATCGTGAGCTTGTTTATCTGGATCTGACGTCACATATATGTAAAGAAGGAGTGCACAACACATTCACATTTCTCAAGATGTTTATTTAACTTTTTACAAGTTTATTTTGTAAAATGTACTTTCAGTATTTGAATAGTTATTTGGGTCACTTTTAGTTCTTTTCATTAAAAACCTTTTTCATTTTCATTTTGTAAAAGAAAGGTAAACATATGTTCAAATGATGAATACAAATCGACTTAAACTCTAAAACACTCTGAACAGCAAAACATGTTATGAAGAAAATCGTGCAACAAACAAGATGAATACCAGAGTGGTTACCAGAGGAGTCAAGCTGAGGGCACAGACTGTGGGTTATGAGTCTGCTGCAGGCTCTCGTGTCTGTGGGATGCAGTTCTGAGGTAGTGAAATGTGTTTTCTCACCATTTCCCATGTCTGCTGACCTCTGTGACAGATCTACACTCGGGCAAACTCTTCCAGGAAATGTGAGTCACATGTTTATCTGATAAATGGTAACCAGGATGCCATGCGGAAGAAACCGACACTTTTTTAACTTCTTCTTGTTTGTCCCTTTGGCAATAAATGGCATGTTCAGTTAATTTCTTAATGGAAAGTTCTGGTCATTATGAACGTTCCTAAACTATATGATGTGAAAATGTGTCTGGCATGTTTTTATCAGGCGGGTAACGTGCATGAGGGTCACAGTGAGGGCACAATTAGGGGGGGTGGGTCATTTGCCCCCTGCATGGCTGATGAATCAGCCGCCGTCTCACCACAAGACGAGACGTGCCCTAGATAGACACCTGAAAGTGGCTGCTCACGGCTCTGACTCACGTCAGTCTGTTCTAAGCAGCAGTGAGAATGTGTGTGTGTGTGTGTGTGTCAAACATAGAACCTTCAGCCCAGTGTGTGCAGCCCTGGAAGCAAAACAACAACAGACAGCTACAGACAATACAGTTAAAGCTGCCTAGACTGTGTCCATCATCTAGTTGACTTTGATCATGTAACCTGGAAACAAGGAGGACATTAACAATACATTAATGATAGTTTAACAAAGTCACACTTATCCTTGTTTGTGGATTATAGTTTTAATGTTAAAGGTGATGCATGACAAATAAACTACTCGATGAATAAACTATGTTTAATACGCACAGACAACTGTACAGCATTAAGACTGATGTGTGTGTGTGTCCACAGTGATGGTAAAAGTCACACACATTCATTGTGGGGAGCAGTCCGCGGTCCCCATGAGGAAAATTAATTATTAAACATACTAAATGATGCTGTTTTGAAAATGAAAAAAAAAGCAGAAAGGTTTCTGTGAGGGTTGGGTTGAGGGGATAGAATATTCAGTTTGTATAGTATAAAAGTCATTATGTCTGTGTCTGTGTAAAATATTGTAACAGACAGTCTGTCTGATCTTCTGTCTGATCGTGTTTAATTGTCCGTGTACTGGATGGGTTGCTAGGGTGCGTGTGGCAAAGAGAAATCCCCTCAGCATATGTTAGCAGCTTTTGAAAGGGGAGTTTCACATGATGCATTTGATCTCATCTTGCCAGGAGATGTTGATCATCTTGCTCTTTTATCATGTGACCTCATGTGGTCTTCTGACGCTCTGCAGTCAGACTGATCTCGTCCAGATGTAAAGAGTCACAGTTTAGAGGCGCTCGTCTCCCCCTTTATTTATCTCTATCCTCTCTTTTCAGCCAATAGGAAGGTAACGTTTGTTCCTCTTATTTGGTTTTCATTTCTTATGGTAAATGTGGTGCAGTTTTATGATTTTATGATGTTGAGTCTCATGACATGAAACAGCCGAGTCAAGTGTAAACAAACAAGATTAACTTAAACAAACATGCCCACACCCGTTCATAAAGACATCTGCCCAAATATATCACTGCATTTCAGCATTTACAAATGAATTCATTATTTCAAATGAAGGCAGTTCATGCAAAAAATTAATTCTGGCATCTGGAACTTTCTCTCCTTCCAAACCTGTGTGACTTTTATCTTCCATAGAATAACAAACAAAAGACGTCAGACTGCATTTCACTCATGTCATTACAGCCATGACATATTTAATTGTACACTCTCATTTTATCGTAAGAACACCTCTGTTGAGTGAGATCAGCTTTGAGCTGAATGTCACAGACCTGCAGCTCTGCAGACATGATGGCATGCTTTATGTGACACTATATTTATAACCCATCACTACATTCAGTCTGGCTCTACACTCAACTAAAGGTTCCAGCACACAGTGTTAGTCATAACAGAGCACAGAACAAAATCAGAGAGTGAAACACAAGTGAAACTGTATGATTTCAGGTACTGTACTGCACTTTCATCACTGCCTGTTTAAAGCCTGTTTGTGCTTGTGGTTTTGACGCTGTTTGTGTGGGTGTGGCCGTGGGTTCGAGAGTGTAAGGTGATGCTCATGTTTGTGTGCTGCTGATTGGTTCCTGCTCCAGCTGGTAAGAGAATCCCTGGAGCAGAATCATCATATTGATCTATCCTGCACCCCTACTGCTTTGTGTGCTCTCTTTTCTTCTCAGCCAATCAACACCGCTGTTGTTTCCATCTCTGTCCATTCACAAATCACTCAGGTCAAATGCTTTTTATGCTGCTGTCAGTCAAACTGGTCAAATCTGCATTTTGTGAACCCATTTAAACACACGCACACACACACTGTTCATTGCTGCAACATACAGCATTCTTTAACAGTGTAAAGTTTATTTAAAAGTATCTGATCCAGTCTTGAGTTTGAATGGGAGATTACTTCCTGTTAAGTGTTGTTTTGGAAGTTAATCAGTGCATGCACCCACACCCTAATGTCAGCCCCTGTACTCATCCCGTCCTGTCTGCTGGATCTACAGCTTCCGTCCATTGACATCAGAAGTTTCCTCATCTTCATGAGTCATGTTTGCCAGTCCAGTATCTGCTTATCCCATTTAGTGTGACCACTTGCCCCAGACTTCCACGTTTCCATGGCCAATTCCAAATACAACAGAGGAAAACAGAGGAAAACAGCCTTCTGCAGTCTCTTACTTCTTATAATGAGGTGAGTCCAAATGTTTAGAGTAGGCATTAAATCTGGGACAGAGGTATTATCCTCGGTGTTTACATGTGAAAACATTCGTTTCTGAATGTGTAATTGATGGTGTTTTTGAACAGCCTGTTGTCTCTTAAGACATTTGATGACAAATCAATACAGAAAGTGTCAGCAGCAGCGGGTCATTTCCTGAAGGACTGTCTGCACCCAGTGGGGTGTATGGTGGGGGCAGTGGGGTCATTTCGAGGCCCCTGACCCTTTTTATTTAGGCTGTTTGAGAGTTCAGCAGGACCAAGCCTATTGAGAAACCATCAATAAAAAGCCACAATCCAGCAGACAGGGCTGCTGATAACCAGTGATGGAACGGAGTTAACAAGACATTTAAAGAGCTTTCTGCAGAATCAATGGACTGCAAAAGGAAAATCTGGGAATGCCCCTCTTTCAACATCTCACCATGAGAAACCTTGATTTTCTTTTCCCCCCATGAGACTGTGATGATATCATCCGGTTCTCTCAGTAATCCACAGCGATGTCGTATTCAAACTCTTATTATTGCAACAAATCCAGTTAGTAGCCGACCTGTTCTCCACAGCATTTTTATCTCTGACGCTTTTTCTTTAGAATGTGTTTGCTGAAGATTTGTTTGTTCAGGTTCTTCTGTAGAACTTGTTTGTCTTTGTTTCACTCTCTACCTGTGATCATTAAAATAATGGGTTTCCACACAACCTCTGGCAGCCACTGAATGTAATGCTCTCCTAATAACTATCCCATCATTCCACAGGAAAGACCGGAATAACTGCACTGTACTTACCTGTTTGAGTTTAAAACACAAACATAACATGGTTCAAGGATCTAAGTTGTGGAGAATATTTTTTAATTATGCTTGGACAGTTTCAGTCAAAAGATTGTCTTTATAAACACTTTATTTTGGCATGAAATGAGTGGGCACAGATAAATGACCAGCTCGAGGGTTTTGTCAGCTAATGCAGTCAGAGCTGTTGGGGGTCTTCTGAGAAGGCAGGTTGGGACCATATGTCACCATTCCGAGCCTTTGTGTGGGCATGTCTCTGTGGCAACCGCATCAGCTGAGGCCATTGTGTGGCTTGACTCAATAGCCCATATATTCATTGCTGGCTTATTACAGGCCCTGCAACAGAAACAAATTGATACAAACAAGCCCCAGCCCCATTTGATCACATGACACATTTAAAGGCACAAAGACGGAACACTTTGGCCTGTTGGAAATCTGGAGAAAAGACTGGCTTCCATGGAGACCAGGCGGCAACGCCCCATTGAACTCAAATTAGATGTAAATAACTTTTGCCTCAACATCAGTTTTACAGCCCACCCCACCCCGCACTGAAGACACACATTAAACAGTTCGTTTGCCAATTCACATGTCATTTTAATGGCTTTTTATGCATCCTGCCTTTGTTTAAATGAACAGAACAACTAACCGGCATTGATTTAAAATATAGGCACTTTAGTAGTCTGTCCACAGGAGTGTTCACACTGACCAGGTAATTAAAGAGGGTTAGTGAGGGAAACTGAGCTGTCCATTCATATACTTTTCATTTACACTTTAGTTTCTGGACCCTGTACATAATTTAAAGTGTCACATGAACGGTAAGATATTTGGAAAACTTTTGCCCATCGCCCAGATTTATTTTGGTGTCCTTAGATTAATACTTGCCTTTACTTAAATAAAAGAAAATATTAGTATTATCTATATAAGAAAACAGAGTAAACTTTGTGAATCTATACACACTCTTCTGATATTAATGTTATTAAACAGGAATGGTTTATCCCGGGATGACTTACATTGCTGATGTGACCTTGACGTACAGGCGTGATGACGTCTGATCTGACTCAGAAACGAATGAACACATTACATTTATTTTTAACAGTATTAGCCGTTTTCTTTCATGGTCGTTGCTAATATGTTATAATTTTCTGTTAAAATTCATTTATTGTTTACTCACCGTAATAATGATGACGGTGATTTGCATTCATCCGTTTTTCTGTCGTTAGCACCGGAAACGTTGACGCTAACATATGTCGTCATCGCGTATTTTTGATCAGCTGTTTAGAAGCACAAACAGCGAAGCCGGATCCGCGAATGAATGAATGAATGAATGACTTTTCGAGTCGGTTCATTTAAATGTGTCGTACAAACACGATTCAGTCTTAATGATAAGAGAATCATTTGAAGCGGGATCTCACTAATAATGTAGAATATTCACATATAATCCACTGAAACAAAACACACCTTTACAGACACCGCCGAAGGTCTGTAATGACTCGTTCTTGCGCATAAATACACTTTCTTATCGTTCATTTTTATGTCTTTGTAAAATACTTTGTAACCTGTAGGTACAATGCTGCACATAATTAGGAAAATGTAAACATATGTCACAAATGTCACAAAAATGAAAGGTTTTAGAGCTGTTTTTAAAACGTTTCCGGGATGGGGGCGTGGTCACATACCAGATGACGCGTCGTGCTAGCAACGCCATGGATACGGATTTCCAGAAACTATACGCTTTTTCGCGCAGTAAGTTGCTCTAGATAAAAGTATCTGTCAAATGTAAATAAATACATGTTTTAAACATAACTTGATATATGCAAGTTTCAATACAAATTTCAAAGCTCTGCTCCTGCTTTTGCATGTTATATAAACTGATGTGTATTAGAGATGGATTTGTTAGGATGTTTATGTACTGTAATTAATTGTATAACCGCATTATGATAACGTTAATCATCGTGTTATCGATGTGTTTTATGTGATTTATGTTATTATAAATCATCTGTGTGACAGACGAGGATTTATTGTGATTAGATGTTTATGAAGAATACTCTATCAAACAGTCTGTATGTTACAGGGAGAAACATCCTGCGAATGTTGCGACTCGTCAGTGCTCACATGAGGGAATGTGACCGTCTCTTATTTGTGTTTGTGTTTAATTCATGTGACATTTGGTGGGACGAGCAGTGACTTTATGGTGGACTGTCTGTGTGTCGGGTGTTCACTGTTTTCTCACTCGTAGTTCAAGACACGGTGCTGGTGCTCTGAAGAAGAGACGTTTACTCCCTCTTAGCCTGAATGACAACCTGCCACAGACTGAAAAGAAACCCTCTGAACAACCATCGCAAATGATAATTGCCCATCTGGTTGTTCATTGAGGGTAACAAGGGCGTCCTCTTGGAAAGTAAGTCAGAGGTATTGAGGGAAAGTTAAGAAAAGGCATACGATTTTCCAGGGTCCATAAGCTATAATTATTCAGAGATTGTCCTTTCACTTGCAGTGATCTTGAATGAAGTAAAGTTTAGGCTGCGTTACTGACAGCTGACTGCACCACTAAAGGGGCTGGAGGCAGATCAGGGCTCAGAGTTATGGTGTCAGTCTGGGTCTGACCCCTGAGGTTAGTGAGGTGGCAGTATGTAATGAGAGCACAGAGACATCCCTTATAGCTCTGTTCAAAGCCTGCTGGATAAATGCAGAGGACAATCACTTTAGACAGCTTATTCTCTCCCGTTCTGTCTGTTTTGCTCGGTCTCTGACTCTGTCTTTGGCCCTGAAGTTTAAAGCAAAAATCAAGCAAGTGATTAAAGAAACGAGGGGACAGGCTTTAGTTTCAGTTTAACTCTCCCGCTGCTCCTGTGATTCTCCTCGCCTTTAAAACATCCTCTTAAACGTTTGACTTTCTCACAGGAACAGCATTTTTGTAATGGACTCCTGCTAGGGTTCATATGAGTTGTATACCCACAGTGCCCAAACGTGTGTCAACACCATTACCATGAGAAAGACCCATTTTTGGGGGGGGGGTTAAAAAAATCTGAAACTCGAGATTTCTTTGTTTTGCAGAAAAAAGGATTTGAATTAAAGACATTGAGGGTCTTGGATAGTGAAAAGTGCTTCTGAATGAATATCTTATTTACACGCCAATGGAAAGGGGATGTGGTTTTAAAGGATGGGAAAAGCAGGCCCTCTATTATGGGGGGTGCTGGTAACAGGGGCCAGGGCCTGAGTCGCAGCCTCCCAGCCAGGCAGCGGTTAACAGGGCTGAATTAGAGAATGGCAGTGAGTTTTTAATTGGTGACACATTATATTTATCAAGCTGACCCCCAGAGGTCTGTGTTGGGCCTGTTGAATAATAACAAGATAATATTAATAAGATAAAAATAAGTCATTATTATCTGTCAGATGAGCAGAACAGTGTAAGAACCAGGCTGGTGCTCACTCCTGGCATATTGAGCAGCTGAGGATACAGAGAGACACCCGGATCTTTCTCACCACTGCCCTGTCTTACATCAAAACATCTCACAACAACAACAGTTCTTAAAGACGTCTTATAATTACATGCTGTTACATTCAGTGGTACATATCACTCTACTGGCCAATCAGCTGCTGTGTTTTAGAAGCAGTGCTTTTACATCTTTTGTGAGATCTCAAAGTAGCCACATGGTGTCATTAAGCGCCACACAAATACATGTCAACATACTGGTGTGTTGGTTCTTAATGGCGCTCAGGAGACACGTCTTGATCTGTTCTCTCTCTGAGCTGCTGACCTTGGCATCACAGTTAACTTCCACTTGCCGGCAGGTGACCAGCAGGTGAGCAGCAGACGAGCAGCACAGGCAGTGAGAAACAGGCTGTGAGAAACAGGCGCAGCACTCAAATTTCAGCGCAGCTGCAGAACTGCTGATGTCAGAAGTATGCAGCCTGAGGCCTCTTGATAGCGAAACTGCAGCATTTGACTGCACACGTCTAGAGAGACACAGTTTAACACGTCTTGCTCTGAGTGACGCACGAGGAGTTAAGACTTACCACAGCATGTGGATTTGTTTAGGGTGCTAGTTTAAACAGCCATCATTAACAAAAACTAAATTCTTCCTGAGATGAATAAATTCCTGCCACTCAATTACTGTTGTTTAAAAAGAACATGGTGACAAAGTTTCAGCAACAAGTATTAAAATGTATTTGATGTTTAAATCTGTTTATTTCAAGCTTATTTTAACAAAAACAGCTTCGCAAAATTTGTAATTATCACTCGCATGTTTCAGGGAAGACAAAACGAAGCTATTTAATGGCAGTAGATGCTGCTGTTTGTACACCCATTTTATGTTGTTCAGTTCTTCTCACACTTCCGTCACGCTTAGACATGCGTATCCGTGACTCCTTGTGCTGTTCATTTATCATGCTGTGCTGGTCTGAGTGTATGTCACTTTAAGACTCATGTCTGGGCGGTCCAGAGCCCTGCATAATTAAACAGTTCTCGTTTATCAGCTTCTTTACCCGTAAGGTCACACACATGCCCCTATCAAGTGTACTGCAACATATGTTTAGTTGTGTTAACCACACAGTGTCCTTTCTGACAGATTATCAGTTGTTTTAGTCAGTGCTCTGCATGAGGGTTCAGCTGTGAGGCGGGCAGACTGTGCTGAGGTTATGTCAAGTTTCCATTGCCCCTTATTTATGTACCAGAGTGTCTCTGTTGGTTGTTCTGTGTTGTCAGTAAAAACAAAACTTGCACAGAACTGCAGGATAGTGACAAATGCTTTAATAGATCAATTCAAGTGATACAAGCGCACTTTCACTATGTGTCAGTGTGCTTGTTTTTTAAATAAGCACTTATTCATTACAGTAGTTTGTGATTGTCACTATAGCAAATTCTTTGTGCATACTTAAAGCTCACATCGTATGTTAGACATCATATCTCAGACAGACAGGTGTTAAGAGAGACAGCACACAGCGCGTGCGGTCAGAACGAGCGCAGGGTAAAAGAAGAAGCCAGGGTGTACCTGTGCCTTTCAAGGTGTGTTGTTTGTTCAAGACTGTCCAAATATGAACAGAGCACTGGCAGTCGAGGAATGCAGAGACAGACAAGCTTCAGCCGTGGGAAAGCTGTGCTTCACTCAAACCTCTGCCAGCTCCTTCCCCCTCCAGCAGCGTCAACACACACTGCCAGAGATGTGTGCCTGATAGTGACAAGTCCCGTCAGCACACACACACACATAAACACACACACACACATTCCCAGCAGCACACGGGCGAGTTCACGCTTCCCTCTCACACCTACACACTTTAACAGTCAAATGAGGAAGCCCGGGGCACACAGACACACACACACATTTAGTAAATACAAACAGCCCACACTAGCCCACACAAAGAACGAGTGTTTTTACTCTCTGATGCGTAACCTTCCAGATTGATTAACACTTCGTACAGAATGCAGTTCATGCAGATCAAAACATCATGTGATCAAGGATAAATGCAGTTTGTAGATGCTCTGGGTTTTTCATTCACTTCAGCTTGTGTCACGGCTGAGGTCATATGAAGATGCACACACTCTGCTCCTGTTGTTCAGTTCACATTTCTGTGTGTTGTGTGAGGTGTAAAGTCAGACGGGTGTGGCTGATTCACACAACAGTAAACGCTCGCGTGTGGTACAAGAGTGTCTTCTATGCATCTCTTCTGCACGTGTGCGTGTGTGTGTGTGTGTGTGTGCTACAATGCTTTGTGTTGTACACACATGAACGTTACCACATCTGAGGGCTTCAGAACTTGCAAAGATAGCAAACAGACCCAGTTTCACAGTTCAAAGGAGTCTTCACATAGTTAAATATTTGTCAAGTGCTTGTCATGGAGCTGTACGTGTGGAAGCAATTCCACACGTGCAACTTTTTGTTAGGCGTGAGAAACGTGCCTCAGACACCCAAAGCAGCTAGCGTGCAGTGTGTGATGGCCCGGGGCCGGACGCATGCCCTGCTGCAGCAGAGCTGAACTGATTTCACTGCATGCCACATATTCATTCCTTTCATCAGTTTACATCTGAGACCATTTCAGAGCATAAAACTATCAACACCTGAGGTCATGGGTTCGATTCTCAGGCAACACACATACTGATAAAATGTGTTTTGAAAGCGCCTGTGAATGTGGAATGTTAGTGAGATCTGACAGCACTGACACACTGATGAAGGAATAATGTTGCTGTTTACTGGATCATTCAGTGTTTTTTTTAAAGTGACAGAAGAAACAGAGAGTGGAACTCGTCTCATCTCACACACTGTATGTTTGCTGCTCTTGTCTCCTGTTTGCAGGCACCTGTTTACACAGCTCGTGAGGTCAGGTGACAGCGATGAGGTGAGATCTGGCCAATCAGCTCCTGTGAGAACAGAGAATGAAGGTGGTGGGAACTCTCCACCTCTCTCTCTCTCTCTCTCACCTGGGAAACTGACGGAGGTAAAGGGAGGGGCCAGCGAGCTAAAGAATAGACAACAAAAGGTGTTAGCAGCAGGTGAGTTACAGAAGTGTGTTCACTTTTCTCTTATTTCATTCATGCTGTTGAGCTTTACATCAGCCGGTCTCAACAGTATTCAGAAAACAGGGCAGAGCTGAAGTTTGGGGACTTCCTCTTGCTTCTTTATTCCAGTTTAAGTGGTTTCATTGCTGTTAACCCTGTAGATGCAAAGCAAACATTTAAAGAACATTGTACATACATTGCTTTGATCTGTGCTGTCCCTTCTCAGTTCCTGTCACAGGATTGGTTCAGTGGACACAGAAGAGTTTTCCACCAGCTGCTGTCTCACATCACTTCTATCTGCTCTCTGTTCATAGCTGATTTGAAATAAGGCCTCATGATGGAACTCTGTGTTTCATGACATGTTTGTGTGTGTGCTGTAGAAACTATCAGGATGTACATCACAGACAAACACACATTAACATCATGTCAATGAATCTGTATGGGAAGGGCGGGGGCTGGGAGAAGCACAGCTTGTTGGTGTGAAGGAAACAAGACTGGGCTGCTGGATTTGATTGTAGATTGTACACTGTACAATGCACCATGTGACTGCACATCTAACTCATTCTCACCCGGATCCTAGAGGATTCTGGTGTTTAACGTGTGTGGTTGTGTTCTTAATTCATTTACTCTACACATGAGAGACCTTCCTAATCAAGACAGGTTTATATAGTGGAAGAGAAATGCGATATGTGATAACTTGCTCAATAATGCGATATAATAATGCGTTAAATTTGTTTCAGAGCCCAGTGTTCTCAAACACAAAGAGACTCAACACACGTCATGAATTTTGTTCTTCTGGCAGCAGGATGGTCACAGTCTGTTTCATTTCACTCACTTCTTTTTAAGGTCTCTGTAAGTCTTGCTGTTTTGCCATTTTAAAGCCAGACTGTAATCTGTATATCTGTGTGTTGTTTCGTCCGCTCCTGCTGTGAAATTTTACTCTAATGAGCCACCAGCCTTTCACTGCAGAAACAAACAGCAACTGGAATGTCAATAGAACTTAACACTGACATTTTACAACATGCTCTCTCAATTAATATTGACCAGATCCCCCGCCAGGTGAGCTTTAGTCCAAGAGCTTGGCATTCAAACCTCGAGCAGCAGGCCTCGAGTCAAGGGGAGAGCCCAACAATGTACAGCGCAGGATGGAGGTGCTGGCCTCAAGCTGGTGCATAGAAACACACAATGAAAGGTTTCATACCACCTCCTGCTTTAATGATTCTGTCAGTGAGGGCTAATTGTAGCTGGAGTGTAGAGCCCGCTGAAACAGACGACAGAAAGATGACAGCAGGAGAACCAGTGAGTGTAGTAATGGCCCATAGCTGTTACTGCCACTCAAGGGCCACATCACAATCCATTAGAGCTATAAAGGGAAGGACTTGTAACCTGTAGTTCAGGGTCAGCTTTTAGAGCCGTCCCAGCAGCACAGCTGGAGGAGATGTCGATATGCCCGGCAATAGATTCAGACCTGAAAGGGTGAAGCAGCAAGAAAGACACACACAAACACGCTCTGTTGAAGATGAAGATGACTGTGATGGTAAGGAGAACAGCAGGAGCAATTCTCAACCAGTACATCTCTTCATTTATCACAGTTTTGGATGAATGTACTTCAGGTGTGTCAGAGGTTGCTAGGCTAGGTTTGATGGTGATGTGACCCATGGTTCAGAGAGCCTTGAGGCTAGACGTTCCAGCAGGTCTGATGTCACGGGGCCAACAGAGAGAGAGTTGTGTGTTTGTGCGTGACACGACCCCTCTATGACTGCACAGGAGGGTCATCTAAGGGTAGACTGTTGTCAGCAGGGCCATGTCTGATGGAAACAAACAACTAACAAAATGTTTCAAAATGTTTTATTTTTCCACAGAAACAAGAAGGCCATACTCATTTAGAACAACCTGAGGGTGAGTGAAGAGTGACAGAATTGTGTTTTATTGGTGAACTAATTCTTTATTTTCTGTGCACTCAGACTGAAGCTGATGTCACTAGTAACTGGTTAGCGAGTGATTGGCACAACAGAGTTCTCTAGAGAAACAAATGTTTTCATGTGTCTCGTCATAAACCGTCTACTGTCAAGCATCTGTCAAGACGGGCTAAAATCTGCCTCTCTCGTCAATGCAGTTCAACACTTATGAAAGTATTGTTGCTTTTACACTGTCCAGAGCTGATGAAGTCTTTCAGGAGTAATAGCAGGAGACCTGAGAGGTCAGAGGTCAATCATTCACGGTGTGCTTACATGAATGAGTGGTGACAGCTCTGCTCTGGTTGTCAGCGGTGATGAGTGATGGGTCTCTGTCCACTGCTGGTTTTCATCCACTGGAGGTCATTGGCTAGCATTAAAAATGAAAGATGCTTTTGAGTCAGACGTAGTTTAGTATTTAAAAGAGACTGTTAACTTAAGATGGTATGTAAACGGATTATACTGTGTTGCACTACCAGATAACTGAGGATCATATGACAGTAAATCAGTAACTTTTAAAGTCCTCTGCTGTCAGATTAATCTAGACTGCCACCTTGTGGTCACCTGTGTGTCAGCGGAGCAGAGACGCTTATGGGTCTCTGTAAACGGTGAAGAATCTAAACAGTGAAGAGATTTATTTCCACGTTTTCATTCGTGACCTTTTACATTTGAAGGCAAATTCAAATGTTTAAACTTAAAGTGTATTAAACTTCACATTTAAAAAAGACTTGTGTAATATTTTGTCAGTGAATGAAACTGCAGACTAGTGCATCATTGTGCAGTGTCTGGTTCTCAAATTGAATGTTCTGCTGTATTATTTTTAAGACTATGATAAAACAAGCATTTGGATGCTACATTTGTTTCTGTGTTCCAGAGGAGTTTTGTCTGGACTGTTGTGCTGGCACAAGTTCTTTCAGACATTACATCTGTGTAGATAATGAGAGATCTCTTATCTTAATAGTATAATGTTTAATGTTGTTTACATTTATAATCATACATTTATAGTCTCTGAACATCAGAATCATGTGACATACCAGCTCTGGACATGCATAGGCAATTTTGAACAAATGATACAAATGCACGTTACTTTCATTTATTCAAATTATAATCATTATTAAATCCAATAAATCAGTTGCTGTGGCGTTGCACATATTTTCCTTTCATGTTTCAGTTTCCTGGTGTCTGTTTCAGTACGAATGACTCTTGCATAATAAGCAGCGTGTGTTTGGCACCACTGAGGTGAGGAGACGTGTCGTATCAAATGATGTTAAAGTGAATGTGCTGTGTGACATTAATAGCTACAGTGGTGTCCATAATGATGTGTCTGTACATACACAAGATCACAGCAGAGCGCTGACACACTCGTATGACCTTCAGTTTGAGAGATCTGTGCGGTCAGCTGCTGCT
>JAZGTJ010013465.1:0-14945 GCA_036877575.1 Botia almorhae
TGGGTTCGATCCCAGGGATTGCACATACTCAATGTATAGTGATCAATGTGTAGTATAATGCAATGTAAGTCGCTTTGGATAAAAGCGTCTGCCAAATGCCTAAGTGTAAAATATACGACCTTTCATCTTTTTCCTTTTACACTCAACTTCTTTAAACCACTCTCAGTCGCTTTGGTTACGCAGTGGTTAGGAAAATATGCCCTATCACTACAATGCAATAATGAATGCAAATTTAGATAAGGAAGAGACATCCTGTGTTCATTGCAACGTAACTCTGCTCTACTCTCAAATGCAATAACCAGCAGTCCGGTAGCATGTACTTCTCCATGCTTATGCAACTGTGCACTCTACCATTAAATGTGTCAGACGAGTCAATGAAACATTCATGAAAGGAGCATGAGGACTATTTTTACACACTATATTTTGGACCTTACTAGAGATCGACTCTGCATAGTAACATCTACAATCATGCATGATTACGAATAATTATGGGTTTGTCAAACACAGACTGTCTGGTAGGCTGGAGCTTGTGTAGTCTGGACATATGTGTCACAGAGCTGGGAAGTATTTAGGGTTTGCGGAAATGCTACAGACAGTATGGAAGCTGTGGTCTATGCATAAACCACTCGAACCATCCAGGACTCACCATACACGGTACTGCTGTAGCAAATGTATACGGAATACTAATGTATGTAAGATTGTTTTTTTGTTTTTTTTTGTTCACAGACTTCAATTCACTAACCACCACTGGCCTTTTCCTCTTTTTCCTTCCTGTTGGTTTCAAAGTTTCCCCTATTGTACAATTCCAAAGCAACTGCTCACTAAACTCTGTCTGTAAGATCCTGGCCAAGATCTCCCCTTGCTGTTTCCTGGCCTTCATCCATCTCTCTCACACACAAATACACACACCATGAAAGTCCAACCATTCCCTCACCTCCCCCAACCAGCATCTCCACACAAACACTCTAGCTCGGCTATTGTTTAAATCACCACAGCAACCTGGAAAACACTTGCGATCCAACAACAGGCTTCGTCCAACAATGACGAAAGTCATGCTTCTGCTTCGTCTTCCCCTCTTCTTCCTGTTCTTCTTTCACGTGTTCAGCAGCGTACACTATCAGAGTGACCATGTGTTTACAGACAACTGCTGTTCTTATGTATGAGACCCCGAGGAGCTATAAAATGTGAGACAGAAGACAGTGCACAGCTACTTCACAATCTGCGGAATGGAAAATGTAACTTCCAGATATGACTGAAATCCTAACATGGTTTAAAGTTAAACTGCATCTGTAACCTCCTAAAAAGCAGTCTGAATGGGTAACTTAGTATTTGCAACAACAGAAAAGATTTAAATTATGACAACAAATCCCTTTTAGGTGCAATTGTTTAGTGTACAACACTTTTTAAGTTACAGTTTAAGACTAACAGGAACATTCTACCCTGTAGTTATGACCACCAGGCTCACAAGTCTGCGCCTAGGTGAGTGAGCTGGTCAACAGTTACTGCTTATCACAAGGTGTGGGTATCACTGTTAGAGTTGTTTTTACATTCCCTCATGTCATTACAAAGCTGTATATTTTTTCACTAAAAGAAGATATTTGGCAGAATGTATAGATTAATCTTTTCCATGACGCACAATGAAAAGCAAAGGAATTCGTTTAGCAAATAATGAGTAAATAAAGTAACAACAGCAATGTGGAGTAATTTTGTGCTACTTAGAATGGATTTCTCCTTTTGTGAGAGGGAGGAAATAAAGACCGTTTTGGCTTTGCATGAGGGGTGTGAAAGAATTTTCATTTTGGTGGATTTAATCCTTCAAAATGTTTTTGATAAACAGAGGCAAGACCCGTTACGTAATCGGGCCAGATTATGACAAGCGAGTCAATTCAGAGTCAGTGCATCGTTACTTTCTCATTGGTAACAGATAGGCGGCTCGGTTCTTCCCAAGGGGCTGATGGTAGATAAATAACTGTTAAACACTGGGGCATATCATTCGCTTGACAAGAGTGTACAGATGGTAGCGTAACCTAACGCCTTACTATTACATTTCCTGTAGAATATTCTCAAAGAATGCCAGTAAACAACAACTGATCATATTACACATCGCGCTACAAAGTTGCAATCACATGGCAGCGTAATAAAGCCAGTGGGATACGTCAGTTATTACAGTATCTTTTAGACTTGTTTTAGTCTTTAGTAACACACAACCTACCCCTCCTCACCACGCGTGTAGATCCCTGGTCTCCAGATGTCCGATGTTACGATGTACGTCGATCAGATCAGATTTTGGAGGCGTTTAAATCTTATCTGTAGATTTGTGTCTAGACCCGACACTCCGCTAAACAAATTGACGACCACAACGCACCGATCCAGGGATAACTAACTTCAAGCTTTCCTTTGCACATAACGGGAACAATCGTGGCTTTAGATGGACGGGTAAGGAGGAAGACCCCATCTGCCGTTACAGAGCTTCGATAGCAGATCAGCCAATCAGCGCGCTCGCAGACGCCCCTTTGTTCGCACTGCTCCTTTAGTGATGGATAATACATATGCGCTTCGCAAGTGGGGAATCCCTCAAATAACAGCCCCCTACTGTATAGGGGCAATAGATTAAGACGAAAAAGACAATTAGCCGAATAAATTAAAACTAAATCAAAGCGTAATTTAACGGAGCCCTAAAAAGAAAATAGTTTTAAATATTGAGTTTTTTAAAAACTCTTTCGTTGTTTGTTTGTGTTCATGCATATTTAGTCGTGCACTAGTCGCACCAAAAGCAATTCCTGTGGGTTTAAATATACGCAGTAATACTGATACAGAGGTCAAACGTTTATGTTTATAGAATTTCACAACGGCTTAGAACGCGGCTCGACCAATCATAATCAAGGTTCTATATTAAAAAAAACATACAATAACATGCTTTTCCCGTTTCATGTTCAAGTTTACTCTGTTCACGATTTCTCGGCTTTTCATCTGGCTACTTTCCTGGAGCGTCAATTAATCGAGACTGGCTGAGTTGTGCGAGCAAATGCAGCAACGCGATTAATCGAGTTAACTCAAGTCACGATCCACACACCACGAGTGAAAAGCAAAGCGGACGAGTGTAAACTAATACCAAATGACTTCACCAGATATAAGATAGATTAAACAACATTTTATCCATACCTAAAGTTGACAGACCCACACGTAATGCAAACTAAATCCTAATTCTAAAAGAATACGGACTAAAATGCCGTCATTAACTGCAGTTTTATGGTTTTGTAGTTTTATAATTTGTAGTTATGTAGTTTTATAATTTACCAAACCCATTAACTTTTAATGACGCAAATAAATCACACATACACACACAAATACAAAGAGACATTATTTGCTCAGAAACATCTTAATAAATATTTTTAGCAACAAGGAACAAAACATCTGCTGTTGCTACTAACAGGAACTGCAATGGCTGGTCCAAGAATATAGCACACTCTGTACTCAATTTAATATATAGTCATATATTTATAATAGTCAATGTATTTTACCTCTTTCTCAATTTGTACTAGGCTACGATTAACATGAACAGGAAGTAATGCTAGAAAAATACAATATGAAAACATGGCTAAAACATCCAGCTAACAAAAATATTCCATTGAACTACAGATTTCAAAAGGAAACAAGAATTTCTTTTTACTCTTAAATAAAAAAAGATGGTGCATCTTGCAGCATGACGATTTAAAATTATATGCATGGATTTGTTTACAAACATTTTTTTTGTCTGTATAAACACAAAATGATGTATAAAAATGAGAAAAAACATTACAAACAGTATACAGTATAAACGGTATAAATAACTGAAGGGTTTATCATTTCTCATTTTACCCATTACAACCTTTTAAATTTGATCTCAGCTGATAGTGAGATATATCCAATCATGCAGTGTTATCAAAATGTTCTCCTGTCAGAATTTAGCATCAATAAAGCAGTGTTTAAATGCTTATTTTTTGGCCTAAAGACAGCTGGAAAAATGCTTTAAAATTCCCAACAGTAATTTAAAACCCTTTACAAATATGATCATAGAAACTATTGAACGATGAATCATTGGCACATAAAGTGAGAGGTCTTTATAAGAAAGTCCATATCTGAGCCATGTTCTGCATTCAAAAACATAAAAATGAACAATTCAAGGAAAAGAAAGTGTTAAGAGATGAGAACTGACACCACTGCAAAAACTATAGATATAAATGGAAGGGTGGGGGGAATAGAGGCAATCTGCACACTCGTTGTTTACCTTTGGATAAATAACTCTTAGACAATCATTGTATCACACTTTGGAGTGCTGATTGTTTATAATAAGATTTTAGTAACAACAAAAAGTGCTATCGTCATGGATTCCTGAGTCCTGACTACCTTTAAGCTATAATGCTTGCCGTATCAGATGTTTGCTTTGAGTGAATTAGACTGTATATGTTATTGTACTTAAATACTGCAGTGCACGTTTCCTAGTGTCCATTAAACAATAAATCATTTCCACCGCTGTGTGAGATCAGCTTCAAAGGTCCCAAATACTGTCACTTAAAAGTTCTCATACATGTTTAAATACACTCTGCAGTAGCTTTCCTGTTATAACGCAGACAAAAGCTGCAGAGCCTTTGTACAATGCGTAAATAAGGATGAAAACATAGCAACAGTCGTAACACTGCGCCATCAAGTGAAATGGTCCTTGCATAATTATGAGTTTCTGTTAGAAACAAAAAACAAGCAAACAACAACTGGCTCATCACATCAGACAGCTGTATTACAGGTCAGCTAGAATGAAAAAAACGTTGCTATATTTAGCAAAACCTTATAAACATGTTACTTGGAATGACCTACTGAGGAAGCACCAGTTCTGTTGTAAATCTTGGAACGGTATTAATATAAAATGGCAATTTCTATGCCCCAACATGACAAGCAGTGACATTTACCTCCAACAGATAAAATTTAAACTAGACAAATTTCCCATACCTTACTGTAACATTTTAGTTGTGTAAGACATGAACACAAAGATAGCAGATGTAGACCATACAAATAAATTAAAACAAAAAAACAACAACCATTGCATCTCAGTGGATGCAGTTTAGGGGCGAGATACAGATATTGTCCATCAGGTGGCGCTCTATATAAACTTATGAAGGAGGTCATAGCACGACTGGGAACAATTAAAACATTTGTACATATCTGGCCCTTTAATGCCTGCTAATGTCATAAACGAACAGTCTGTGACCCATGACATCAGCCTCAGAATGACTACTGAGATAACTTAATAGGTGACTAATAGTGTATAATTTAACCCTGCTCTTTAAACAGATATCGCAACAAAGATTATAAATGTGTTTATTAACTATCAGTGTGAACTATGCTAAAAACATACGCTACAGTAACAACCGAAACAGTAAGGAACAGTTATAGATTGTGCTAATTTAGTTATAATGGGATTTGTACAGTTTGAGAAAATGACCACATGTGCACTGCCTCTGGGACCAAATAAGTCACACCAAATAAAAAAAAAATCACGAGAAACCTGGCGTACAAAATAGATTACTATTGATAGACCCGGACTACAAGAGAAACTTCACCATCGGTTACAATAGGCCTGCCTGAGTCTTTCCCGTCAGTCTTACCCAGTCTTCCTTCTATTGCAAACCATGCAAGTTTATACATATATTCTTTTACTGTATCAACTACTGCATAGCGGTCTGGCTCCAACCTTTTTTCCAACCTTGCAACTTTTGCAATAACTTAAATTTTGATGTGGGTAGTAAGAAATGTGTTTTACCAGTTAAAATCTTCTATATTGACCCTAGTACAAAAAAGGCCATTTAGCACCCCTTCAACATTAACCATTTATCAACAAACAGCACTAATAATAGAAATGAACTATTGCCATTTTCTATATAGCACAATGTTAAAATAACCTACAGGTTAGAAAGCAACTGTTCTCTCTACAGTTAAGGCATACAGACGTAAATTTCTAATGTGATGAGTTTAATATAGTTACTTATGCATGACTAAGCTTATTTCTCTAAAGACACAAAAGACACTGGATGTTAAATTAGGAACAAGCAAAATAGGTTCAACTACATTTTTGTGCGTTAATTCTTGCTTTAACAAGAGTGCAATTGAAACATAAAGCAAACAAACCTTGCATTACTTTAACCAGCCGCTTACATTAACAGGATCCCAGCCAGTGACATGCGACGATCGACACTGCGTGCATGCATATTAGTTGTAAATTTGAACACAACCAATTACCTACATTGTAATTTCTAAGGATGCTTTGGGCGCATGTGGAGCAGCACAGATCTCCTAAAAACAGGAAAACTGATATCTGAAATTCAGTAGATATTACAAAATGATTCCATCTATCAGTCTATGATCTCTTGTCTTTCCACAGAGAAAGAGATACTGGTACAACCTGCATTATATCCACCCAGCGTTGTCATGGAAACACCTACCATCAATTTAGCTTCCAGACTGTTCTGTCAACTTTTTTTAGGACCAACAAGCAAAATTTGAGGCCGAATTGTAGAAGGCTGTTTAATAAAGGGCTGGACTTGGGTCGCACTGACTGGGTTGAAATGAAGCCTGGCTATAACCATCTCTTCCATCTAATCTCTGCTGGTACTGGAAACTATACCCCGCTTTCTCCCAGTTCTTGTTTTGTTGGAATGTTGTCCTCTCTCCTGCTGCTCCGGCAGCCGTGAGTGAGAACACTCCATTGGTAGTCAGTGAAAGTGGGACTGATTGGGAGGTACTGGAAAATGCGATGGCGACGCAGAAAGTCCATTCCGAATGGAAGGTCGTAAGATTCCATTCCATCCCGTTTAGATGCACCGTTTCCACGATTCATCTTGCGGATTCCCCTTTCCTCCGGAGAGCCTAAAACAGGACAGAGAGTTAAGGACAAGACGGAAAAATGTTATAACGCTGTAGTTTTTATATGGTTTCGCTTCAGGTTTTATCTAGATTTTTTAAAATGGCGATCCAACAGTGGCAAAATTGTTTACCATACACAAGTAATACCATAAAGTCTGATTTAACACACAACCCTGGACATCCCCAATGATGTCCCATGCATGATCATATAGTTAGCTGAATTCAATTATTTGCATTATTTGTATTTAACATTCTATCATGTTTTATCCCTGCTGTCCACAACTTCATCTGAAGAGACCCAGTTTTTGCATCACGATCCAACAGTTGTATACCCACTGTTTTAATGAAAAGAAATATCTCTAGATCTCTAGATCCATAAATAGATAAAGCATCTTGAATGCTTGTATTATGTATTGGGTAAGTATGAATGTATTGGGAGAATTGAACCTACCAGGAATAGTATTGTCCAGCACAAATGCCACAGAACCTCCAACAAACATTGCAGTAGTAAGAAGAACATTTAGCACCTGGTCTATCTGCACTATACCTAGAAGAGGGGCAAAAGGTTCCTCATGGTTGAATTCATGCAAACATCATATGTTTCATCTTTAGTATGTAAGTGTACATTTGTATGTATCTACCAGTGACTAGGGGGTTGCCTTTAAGATAGCTGGGCAGGACCAGACCGAAGAAGATGGAGAAACCGAGGACAAAGAGATTACGAGAAGAGTTGAGGTCCACAAACTGCAGGTTGGATAGGCCAACGGCGGTGATCATGCCAAAGAGTGTGCAGAACAGCGCACCCAGAACCGGGTCCGGCAATGATGCGAACAGAGCGCTGAATTTACCCACCATTCCCAGCGAAAGCATCAGAGCAGCACCATACTGAATGACCCGCCTGCTGCCCACCTAACCAATAGAAACACAGACAGAAATGAACCAATAAAAGAATAGCCCTCCAATCAGTGTACCTTATTCAAATTTAATGTTTAGATTGTTTTAATGTACTGTTTTTAAGGCATGTTTACAACCATTCTATAAACCTGCTAAAATGTCAACAACAAATATTTTACCATAACTGAGATGATAAATTTGTCCTGCTGGTGACCTTATTCCCAAAATGCTACAGGAACTCAAATGGCAATATTAAAAATAAACACTGAAATCGCTAAAATCTAAGCAGTGTGGTCATATGAAATAAGTAGTTCCTTTGGGCAAGGAGCTGTGGGAACACATAGCCAACCAGAGCTTATTTCTTTCCTTAATGAAGCTCATCGGAAGCTCAAGTGCTCAGTATTAAGGGTCACTGGGGTGTTAATGTTCCATTGCAGTCACTGAGTTCCAGTATAACACAGCCTGCTATTTGCACCCGTTCAAACGGTCAATTCTGTAAGCTACTGAGACCAGCACCAACATTATGATGGTTATGAAACCAGTTTGCAGTTTGATCCAAGAACGTGCTATGATGTTTTCAGGCATACTTTTGTGATGCCCAGCACTCCAATGTTTGGGCTAGAAGATGTGGAGCCATTCCCTGTACCAAAGACGCCATCAAGAACACAGGAAAGGCCCTCCATAAAAATTCCCCTAAGAAAGAAAGATAAAACCAAAGGTCAATTTGTATAAGAGGTCATGGAAAGATACTGCGCAATTTTGTTGCATGTGCTTATTGTCTACTGACAGTGCATGCCCAGAATGTGTTTTACCTGTTAATGGCATGTACGGGTGGCGGGGGAGCACAAGAGAGACGGGCGCAGGCGTAATAGTCTCCAATAGACTCAATGATACTGGCAACCACAGCGCTCAACATTCCAATCACCCCTGCTGCCGTCACTGTGGGTAGCCCCCACTGGACTAGAACACATTACACAAAGAATTGTGGGTAATGCCATCGGGTTTAGCACACAGAAATACAAGGTTTGCATATACAACCTTGAACACCTGGCATTTATAAATTCAAAATTCAAAATGCCTCATAATACGTCTTAATAATGTCATAATACATCTTATGGTAGAAACATTTCAGCACAAGTTTCCTCTAATATGAGAAGTGACGGTTGCTCATGCTTTGGATTGCTAAAATCCACATTTCCATTAGCATTTGTTTATGTATTTAGCATACTGTTTTATCCAAAGTGACTTAAAGTGCAGGGCAACTCAAATGAATGCTCAGACTCACAGGGGTAGGGTATCTTGAACCAGGGCGCGGCTGCCAGTATGCCCTGTCGGGCATCTGTGCGGGCATAGAATCCATACTTGTCTTTTTCAGGAGGAAACACGTCCGTGACCGTGAAGATGAAACACAAGAACCAGGACACAAGAATCGCCATGATGATCTAAAGAGAAAGATAAACAAAACTGGTTTAAATACTATTGGATTGTGACTGTCTTACACAAAGCTTTACTGTATTAAACAACTAATTAGTCAATAGCATTATTAATTCTTTCTGGCTGGACTTTAAATGAACATTTATGTATATGTGTATGTATAATCTATATAAGTTTAAATATGTGCCAGAATATTGATGTAGACTTCCCATCCTGAGTCTTGGTTCATCCCAAAGTTTCATACTTATCTAAGAAGGATCAATGTAAAGTCCTGATGACAAACCTAGATTTCTTGAATATAAAGCAAACACACACGCAGAAAACCGCACATGCCGACACTCCCTGTTGATTCATCATTATCAAATGAATTGATCAATTTTAGTTGTAGCTTTTGCCACCCACCTTCATTTTTAATGTCTGTGTTGCTTCTGTTTAAAAACTGGGGCCAAAAACATCTCATCAGTGAAACAGCATGTTCATTACAGCAGTCATACGAGCTGTAATGAACTCTGTTACAATGAATAATGAGCAGCCTGGTGCCAAGACCCTAAAAGTGCCAACTAATGCTGCTGGGAGCCAGAGACAGCAGACTGCTAATCATCAGAATAATCTCTTAATGGTATAATAACCTGAATTATGGCTCATTCTGCAAAGATACCAAAGTTACTATTGCAGGATGATGCTGAAGTCGAACAATAAATGATTTTATAAAAATGTTTCTGCAATTACATTTTTTGCAATTCTATTGCAATTGTTCTGTGTGGAACTGTTTGTCGTACTTTGTCAGTTGCTGTGCAGAATCAAAAACGTATTGACTTCATAAAGCTAGAACGGCATTGATTCTTTTTGGTTCACCATTTTTGTCCAATTTAAAAGCCAGCTAGACATGAACTTTTTGACACGGAGACATGAGACTGAATGACTCACACAAAGCTATTGCATGGTTTCAGAAAACTTGGATTGGATTATTTTTATGATATTTTATATGGCTATTTTTTAAAACTGGAAAGCCTTGGGCACTGTGAACTGTCATTGTATGGCAAGAGCTTATTCTACAGTCTATTTGTGTTCCACAGAAAAAACAAAAGCATACGGGTTTGGAACAACATGAAGGTTAGAAAGTCATGAGAATATTTTCATTTTTGGGTGAAATGGTTATTTAATAAAACAAAAAGACGTGTTTGTTTTGGATGATTGTGGAGACACTCACGGGAAACATCTTAAACAACTGCAGGCGGTACGAGGTCCAGCCCTTCTTGGATTTGTAGATGGGGAGAGGCAACTGGATGTTCCGTGCATACTGAGAGAACAGCAGGACTAGGAATATGGTTCTGTTTAAAAAGAGAGCAGCAAGTTCACATGCTGTGCACATCATAAAGCAAGAGATCTCTGTTACATGTAAATGTGTGTTAGCGATACTCACAGCATGGCAATGCCCCAGTGTTTGCCCGCCCTCTCTCCAGCCGCCTGGAAGCCCGAGAGCCCAATTAGAGTGACAGTGGGGGTGATGGTGAGTGGCCCAATGTACTTCAACAGGATCCCTGGCAAACCCAAGGCCCCTATGACCACTTCTATTAGAGAGGACACGATTATAGCACCCTGAATCTACACCGAGAAAGAGAGAAAGAAAAATAGAGAGACAGACAGAAAAGACACAGAGACAGACAGAGAGAGAAATTACGATGTTACTGAGAAACATAGTAATTACTATGTAAATGTAAACGCTTTGGCAACATAAACCAAATTTGTCATGCACTGAATTTAGACACAGAAAGTAACCACTCTGACCAACAGAAAATTAAAAGGCACTATGTACAGAGTACCACAAAAAAAGGACGGTCATATTCTTTAAGAGAAAGCTAAGGGTGTCAAAATTACTGCAAGATTTGTAACATCCTGTCATTGCCTGAGGGCAACTGGAGTCAATACAGAAACAATAAATGTCTGTAAGTAGTAAATCTCATTTAAACGAACAAATCCCAGAAGCAAAACAAAAAAAGCGAGAGTGATATGTGAAATAAAGGATTTCTTAAAGGTTAAAAGAGATTAAGGCCGGACAGAGTCATTGACCAAGGCCTCCAGACAGTTTGATACTGCATTTAATCTAATTTGGTTTAATCCGCTTTGACTTTAGGCCCACTACGGTTCCTACTGGGATCAAGAATCAATTTCTGTTTACACTAATTCCTTTTAAAAGGCAAATAAACAAACACATAATGTGTAATGATGCTTATTTTGGAAAGCTTATTGGTTTATGTTCCGAATCCCCAAAAAGCCTTTAAAAACAGGGTCAAAAAGTATGTATGTAAATAATGTACTTGCAAAACAGCATCAATATCAAACCAAACAGCACGCACAATAAAATCCACACATTTTACAATGCCCACACATAATATTGGGGTTACTCTGTATGATCAGTAAGAACATGTCTGGGTGTACAAAATCTTGACTGGAAGTCCCTTTCACTCGGATTTTACGATCTAACAATTTTAGATCCTAATTTTCCACTTCATTCGATTTCATTTGTGTACTTTATTTCTTTCTGCAGGTTTACACTTTGTCTGCACACTTTGTCTGTGCTCTTTGCTGGTCTCTTTCTCTGTGTTAAGACACACCTCTCGTATTCTGGGATACCAGATGTCTTCTGTGTGTAGTAGCTCTGTGCCATTTAATACAGGAACAGCTGCACAGAGAACATAACAATTAGATTATTAATTCTGTGTGCACGGGACTGCGTGCTTGTGGGTGTGTGACTTGTACCTGTTGTGTTACATTTCCATTTATCCAGTGACAGGATGGCTCTTGCTGGAGCGAGAAATGCAAAAGCACTAGCTTGGAACAATGGAAGTCTGGAAGAAACACACACACACACACACACACACAAAAGCATTAATCAATCACACAGGAACAACTACAACACACACACAATGCACTTGTCTCTTTGGAAGCATCTATCTATGGATAATGAGACAATAGTCAGCACCTTCCAGTGAGCCAAGCTCTTAACTCAATTATGAGGTTAGACCTTTAGTTCACTCCACCACCAAATCCCTCAGTCAACCAGTGATGTCAGACCTTCAAATGAGTCACTTCTTTGAAAGCTTAAATACTTTAATTCAAACTGTTTGTAAATCACTGTAAGGACCATTTCATTTATGTGAATATTGATGTGCATTGTCTCATAGACGCACCAATGGCATCAGGTCTGGTCCACACTGCAGTAAATTCTGTCCAGTAACTGCCAACTAGAACTGTCTAATCAACATGTATTAGCGATCAGCCACAGTTATACTTATATTATTATTTAATAACAACAAAAACACATTCTGTGCAGGAACTGGAAAAACATTAGCATAATGACCACTAGATGTCTCCACACACACCATTAAGACAGCAACATTGACGTGACTTTGCAGTCTGCTGGTATAAGAGGACACAAGAACACAGACTAATGTTAGAAAAGTCTGCACTTGGAGTCAAAACAATTCTTTATCTTTTCTGAGTGGGAATGTTTGAGTTGAGTTGTCGATCAGTCAGATTTAACAGGTATTATATGATCACTTTATGTTTTCCACAGGTGATTACAGCTGGGGCGCCACAGATATTTCCGAAAACACAAACATACTGGTTTATACACACAGGAAGCAAACCATAAACACAGCTCATTTAAATAGTGACTCAGCATAGACGACTGATGCAACACTTGTCCTGTCCTTTCCACTCTAATCTTCTTCATTTCCCTTTTTCATTCATGTTTCCCTGGAGACCACATGTGCCATAAGTGAGTGACGTCAGACCGGAGGGATCATAAGACAGACATCTTGCATCAGACTGATCTCTAATGCACGGAACAGGCTGGCCACAAACAAATAAAGTGCAAGATACAGAACAGGCCAAGGCAAATTAAAGGGATAACTAATCAAAAATGACCTAAAATTCTGTCATGAATTGCTGGTCTTCATTCCATAGAACACAAAGGGAGACATTCTGTACAATTACAAATAACTGCTTACAATCTTAAAGGATTGTCCATAAGAGAAGTGCTTTATTAGACCTTCCCAGAATCCCTCTCTCCCAACCCCGGAAAGTTTTAGTACCATGATACCAAAGTGCTTTCTTATTTACATTTAGCACATTTGGTATTTGTATTCAAAGTATACATTTGATTAGGGATTGTGTTCCCTGGGAAACAAACCCATGATCTTTTGCACTGCTAATGCAATGTTCTACCAGTTTAAATACAGGAACATCATTGTGGATTTTAAGCCTTGTACTATATTGCAACATCAATTAAGATAAAGTGAAATGCACTGATACAGTGGCAAAAACTCCTTTGTAACTGATGCAATAATGCAATGCAATATTATAATTACATTGTTTACTTTTATTATTATCATACACGTAAGAAATATGATGCAACACATTTTCTTTGAGACAACAGTTTTGTGGTCTATGCAGCACTATTCAAACAGAACCATTCTGTAATATGCAGCAAGTGGCAGTTGACTACTGTTGCGCACATTCATTTTTCAATATCTGTTACTGTTTGCTACTGTTACTGTGTTTACGGTGTGTTTTTCTTGTCATGCTTTTAGTGAATAACAGTAATTAAAACTATTTTAACTAGGTCCCACATTTTGGCCAACTCTCATTAAATCTCACTCCCAGTTAGCTAAAACTGAAGTGACCCATATTCAATTCAGTTTGATTTTGTTCCAACAAAAGCACCTTGAGCACCACAAGACACTTTAAAATCCCCTTAACATTTTCTCTTCCACTATTCTATTAAAGAGAGAAAGTGTAATAAATGCAGTCAACCTTGGGTGTCCAGGTGGGCTGAGAGTCATTGAGATGAAATGAAAAAATCTTGAAAAAGATTCAAGAGGGAAAACTTAAGGCTGATGGTTTATATCAGAAACGTGGTCTTTGAAATAGGAGGTGAAAATGTAGCTTCTTGTACCCGAACTGGTGGCTGGATCTGTGCTATGAAACAGTCAGCAGAAGGTCTCCAGAAAACTGGAACGGCCTTCCTGATCACAGAACAGTGCGAATGATTACAGATCAACACTAAATCTGGGTCACTGAGTTTTCACTTTCAACAGTGAAAAAGGGCAAAAAAAGGAAAAGAACTTACAAAACAGAGAGTAAGATTAGCAGAGGGAGAATCAGCAGAAAGGAAACTATACACTGGAACAATTAAGAAAGTCTGATAGTACAAATAAAGTAAAAATTTGTTAAAAAGAGGAACAGAAACCAGATTTGGGAAAAACAAGACATGACATATCAGACAGGTGCTAAAGGTGTAATAAAAATGCCTTGCTTGACAGAATTTAGCTTGATTGAAGCAAATACATAGTGTGTACACATTTATAACTTTTGTAAATCTATGTATATAAGAATATATACACAACCACACACATATACATACATGCATAGTGTGTGTTGTGCTTTCTTGCCGTTACCCAGGCTTAGTGCGATTACATCATGAGTTCACATCAAACCCTGAGTACATGCCCAGACAGAGAAAAACAGCCCTCCTATAAATAATGCCAGCTTCTGCCTGATCTGATAACTGAAACCTCTTGCTTCAATTACAGCTTTTCATTGACCGCAATCTCCTCACAATCACCAGCTTTAGAACGTCATGATGTTCATGACTCATTTCATCTTTGTTCTAACTTGCCCACCCAACCCAAGAACAAGACTGACACAAAAACCATGTG
>JAZGTJ010013466.1:0-14943 GCA_036877575.1 Botia almorhae
GTAACAAGCGTTTTTGTTTTACAATTTTTCACAGTTACATATAGATAGTTATATAAACTTTACAATATAATTGCATTTGTGAACATCAGTAAATGCGTCGGCTAACATGAAATTACAACGAGCAGTGTAGTTTATTTTGTACAATTATTAATCGTCCATTATCGTAGTTAATCCCAATACAATTGTTTGTGTTAGTTCATTGTGCGTTATCTAAAGAGAAGTCGCGCCTTTTGATTTTAAAAATGTATGAACTAAAATTAATGAATGAACGAGTAATTAAGATCAATAAATCCTGTAGAAGTATCGTTCATTGTTATGCATTAACTAATGTCGCCAAATGCAACGGTAAAGTGTTAGCGATAAAGTGTTACTGTTAACGGTTGTTTAGTGCTTCCTACACATTCGTTCTTAATATTCGAACAATGCACTCCTCAAGACGTCGCTGTAGTCAAGCGAAGAAGTCAACGCCGAGGTGATTCTGATTCCCAGGAGTGACGCACCGTCTAAGAGACGGAATCTTCAACAGGAAACGCAGTCTGAAAAATGTCCTACTGCAGCTCGGCCGAAGGTGCATTTTCTTTGGCTGGCGCCAGACATTTTTGCTCTTGTTTTTCCAATTTACTGAAGCTAGAGTTGAGACAGTTCTCCCATTTGGAGATGGCTGCAAACCTCTGCTTTTACTATTGTTGATTGTCACTGGAAGAGTAATTCTAACCGTCCTTTAGCGGCGATTATTGTATTTCACAAAAACTCCATTTAATTTGTACGTCTTTTCCTCACGGACGACACCAGACAGCTTTGTAAACGATGTTGATAGATGATACACCTTCTATTTAGCGGACGATTGCAAAATACGTTAATAGCTTTTTAACATTTTTAGAAAGCCCCAGAGTTCAGTTTAATTGAAAGGTGAACGTTGTATTTTAATTACTTCAGCCGTCTGATGTAATTACCCAACCAGTCAAAGGTTTGTACACAGACTTTGTTGTTACTATGTTTAACATTTCAGAAAAACAGTGAAGTCATTAAAACTGTGACACAACAGAAAAATGGGAATTATATAGAGAACAAACAACGTTAAACAAATTGTAACTTTTCTATTCTGTAAACGAGGTTCTTTTTAAACAAAATAGGAGGAGTTCTTGACACTTCGGCTGCTCTTCCTTCTTTCTCTGCTCCAACGCAGTCATTCCAAAATGTTTTTAGATTGTTTTATTTCAGAAGATACTGAAGTTATTCTACAGATTCATTTTCATGCATTTAAGCGTTAACCTTCCAACCTAAAATGTTTATAATTTTTTTTTCGTTATGTGAATTTCTGAAGTGTACGCAAACCTCTGACCGGTCATGTATGCCTCGCTTATTAAAAAAACTCTCATTTGATTTGCAGCCATTTTGTAGCCGTGTTGCGAACTTCTTGCAATGTAAAGCGAGTGGGGTGACCTTTAACCTTTCCGAACCTGAAATATTCTCCCGTGTTTGTTTAAGACGACTACAGCATCGCCGTTCCGTGTTTGCCGGAGCGCGACCGCATGGTTTAGTCCTCACATACGTGTTAATATGCAACGCAAGTGACTCTAAAATTGCAGGCCTTTGAGAGCTCTGACAGTCTGTGCATTCATTCTGTCCCAAAGCAGGTTTCCTATTCATCCAGCCTCATAGAGGAACACCATGGTGGGACTTCTGGAGAAGAGGGGAGAGAGAGAGAGAGAGAGAACAGGCTTGGAGGAGGGGTATCTAAGCCCTGCTTGGCTTCAAGAATGAGATTCAGCAATTGGTGTGCAAATGGTGTCTCCCACCGCCCAGCGTTCCCCGAGGAGCCCAACGGTGGACAGACACTGGCTTGGGTCTCTGTCTGTCCCCTGAATTTTTCATAGGTCAGCCTTCACAATACACACTTAAATAGCTGGGCAGAGCTGATGGAAATCAGCACTGAGGGGGAAAATCCACCCCCCACCCCTGAACAATGGGAATAAACAAAGATTTTGGTATCTTTTTAAGGAGAGCTCATCCAAAAGCAAGCTGCTTGAAAACGGAAAGAAGTTTCTCCGTTTCTTTTTATTTCAGGAAAGACCGGGTGGGGGATTTCTTGTGCTCGGGAATGCTTTGGAAACCTTCTATATCCCCCCATTAGTCCAGGTTGTCTAAAACTTCCCTTTGTTTGAGTTCTATTGGCTGAACAGCCGAGTGTGGTGGGCCAGTTCAGGCTGTTTGGATTCACTCAACACTTCTATTATCTCTAATGGTTTTGGATGGCTTGTAAAGACTTCCCATGTTTCTTATCTGAATGGTTGGCCGGGGGGAGCTGTAGTTGGTTGATTGTGACATACTCTGTAATTGTAATGATGATAAATTTCACTGAAGACGCAGCACATGGTGCGAGGAAGGTTTACATTAAATATGTGCATTTGAAATATGCCACTGATTAATCAGCAGGTAGCTCATCATCCAGCTGGTTTTGCATCCAGATTTTGGACTGGTAAGTCAACAGTACTAACATTTTATGAATCATCTCAGTGTATTCATCTGGGTTATAATTGCTTTCTAAATCTGTTTTTTTAAATGTCTATAGTTTACTGCGAGGTCTGTCATCCCTGTAGTGAAATATCATCTCGACATTATCAGCTGGCACATGGAACTACAGTATATGTTGCCATTTTTGCTCCTGGATGCTCATTTTTGACGCACACCTGAGTCAGTTATTATGCGACTAATTAATTTGGAGCTACAGGAAAATCAATTTGACGTTTGTCCTACACCATAAGAACACACACACACTGCTAAAACATTTACTGTCGTAAAAAACATATTTGCAATTAATATATAATATTCTGCTTGTTTCTTATTTCCATCAGAATACATGGCTATTTTCAATGGCTGTCAATGAGGGAGGAGATGGTTAGCTTGCATAATTGTGTAATTATGGCAGATCAGTACGGTAAAATATACCAGCAGGGGCTTAACTGCCGTAACTAACCAGCCAAACCCCGACACCTGGGTCACCATGCGCTCAGCGGCCAAACAAAACCTTGTTTACCAGACAAAAATGATCTTCATTATATAGTATAAACCTGTATTTAATTTAACCTGGGTCATGTTTTTATTTTACCTTAATAGTTTTGTTCATTGTTCCCTGCTGGAATCTCTGTTTTGGCTTCTACCAAGTGACACATTTGCAGCAACACACCGAAGACTTTGATTGGACGCGCGGCCTTTGACATCAGTCTTTTTCTCTGAGCTGATAAGCCTGTGGGAGTTCTGTGGTGTGACATGCTGTACTCCATCTGAAACTATTTTAAACAGCCTTTAATTGTTGCTAATTCTTTTATAATTATTCATGCCGTTTTTTATGCACATATTAATTGGGAGACGGCGCGGAATATTTGCGCTTTTTAAAATGCGTTTGTCACACCACAGATCCGTTTTGCAATGAACTAGTACAGGCAAAAAGCAAAAGAAGAGTAAAACGTTTTTTAAATTTGATAGATTTTATTATTGACATCAATCATTAGTTTTGTTTTTGTTGCCCTCAATGCCCCTATCAGAACAGATCTGCGACCCACCAGTTGTAAACCGCTGGTTCAGGCCATATGGACAAAGATTGTTTTACCAACCCTCCCACCCCCCAAAACACACACACACAGACACACACACACACACACAGGTTTGACTTGTGGCTCTTGGTCGGTTGCCATTTTTATGACTCAACATGGTTTTGGGATTTAGGGGTGGAAACATCAATAGAGCTTTTTCTTTTGCCTCTTTTTTTAAAATCTCTTTCCCTCCAATTCCTCAAAGCCCCCCACCTTTATCTGCTGGCTGACCTCTCGTCGTCTTGCAGAGAGGGTCCCAGTGTGTCAGTTTTTTGTGGTGGTGGGGGGGGGGGAGTTGGGGGTCTGCAGCGCACAGCGGAAAGCAGCTGTGAATCTGAGCTTCTCCCCCATCTCAGAGACTGAAGGCCTCCTGCCGTTTTCTTCCCCGGCAACCCCTCGCTGTAACCCGAGCTTTATTTCAGCTCCTGAGCATTGATTAGCACAGGAAAACCTCCACTGCGATTCACCGTTTGACAAGTATCCGTGTGAGATCGATGCAATAACACGAATCTGACAGGAATCTGCGCTGGACTGGTTCTGTCTAGCTGGGGTCAGAGGTCAGGGGTGGAAATTTGTAGCGAGGGCTGTTGGTTGTGGTGGTAAATGGATCGTTTTAGCCCTTAAGTCGGATTGGACTGGTGTTGACCGGTGTAGCTGGTATGTGCACACCTTTACCTGAATTTTTAACTAGAATAAAGGTTAGTTATGTTTGACACCATAACGTTGGTTGTTACTATGGTGGGTGTTTACTAGGGTGTTGCCAAGGGGTTGCTATTGTAAACAAAATGGCGTTTAACGTATCGATGTGTATTCGCTAAATTGTCCAGGGTTTAACTGACTCACCTCTCTATTGTTTTCTGTTTTTCAGATTTCGCTGTCCTTCAGCTCAAATCTATTATTTATTTTGATCTGTTTTATCCTCCACCTCATGTTACAAATGGTAATAAAAATTCTTGTTTTAATGCGCAAAGTTGTCCTTAAAAAATAATAAACAGGCTAAATAATATATGAACTATATTACTCGTCTTGATGGAGAAATTGTTTGGTGTAATTCATATTTGTAATGAGCAGTTTTTATATTGAACGTTACTGTCTTCTAACATTTTATTTAACATAATAACAGAACAGATGAGAAATGTAAGATTCATCTGCTAATTTAACAAATAAAAATCACTGTTTTTCTACAGGTGTGTGTGTGTGTGTGAGAGATGTTTGAGGTCCTCCTCTCTTCTTCTTGTGTTCAGACCTCGTTTTAAGGCTAAATGCAAAATCCAAGTCAACATCTTCACTCACGCGGGCCTTGTTTATGACTCAGAAATCTCTTGCTGATTGAAAGTTGTAGCCAGTGCTAAAAAGAGACGCAGCTAAATGCAAACCGTCCATTTGTCTCTCTCTCGGCTAAACCCCGGCAGAGATGTGTCTGATGATTAATTAATCAGCAAACTGGCAGTCTTAACTGAATAATTCATCTCGGGCTCTGTCTGTAATTTCTGCATCTCCATATTAGATTCCAGATCTGACGGGCGGCACTCGGCATCACGGTGTGGGTACCTTCCTCTGCGGCCTCTGTCGTTCACATGCTTAATGAGATAAAAGCCTCAAAACTATCGGATTCACTTTCTACAATAATTAACCCAAACCTCCACAAATTGGCACAATTTATAAAATGTCTGACATAACAAACATGTGCAGGGAACTGGTCTTAATTACCGCTAATTATCCATCTTAGCTAATGAACGGTTACCCCACAGGGTCACTCATTAGAGATGGTGCATTCAGCACCGGCGCGTGTGTTTGTGTTACAATAGGATTTTTATTTGTAGGCGGACTACCGAAGCTCCGCCCCCACTAGGTGATATTCGGCAGGTAGATTACCTGATAAGGAACCCGGAGGTAGTGCTGAAACTGGAGCCGTTACAGAGAGAGAAAGTCTATCCACTGCTGGGGGGAACCAAACTAAAGGAAAGTCAGGGCATTAGACTCTTTAATAGAACCTGACATGTGGGTTTATTCTGAGCTCCTCCTTTCCTGTTAAAAAATAAACCAGCTTAGACCATCATGGTCTTGCTAAAGAACCTGGTTAACCAAAACAGTCATGCTGGGCAGCAGGATCTACAGCAGTGGTTGTCAACCGGTGTGTCATGACCCAAACCAGATTTATTTTCATCACCAGACAAATGTGACCGTTAAAATGTAACTAATTACTGGAGCGAGAAAATGATGATAATGAAAATATGTAAAATTAATTTTTGCGAGATAAACATCTGACGTTGGCCCAGCTAACAATTTTAGGTTGTAAGAATATTTCTATAATGTTTCTATTAGTAATAAAAATGTTATTTTAAAAGCTGTAGAAACAAAACGTACAGTTTTTAGAGGTTGTATTAACATTTGTATATGGTTATATGAAAAACGTTATATGAAGAACGTTATTTTAACATTTTTTAATTCTGTAATTTTTTTTTTTAATGTTTCACTTACTACTTTAGAATAAAATTTTTGATATATGATATATAATAAAAAATGTTACTAAAGTTACAGCAAAAACATTTGTAAAAACTTTGACAGGACTTTTTGCAAACATAACGCCAAAGTTCTGAGAACGTTCCCTGTTAGCAGGGGGTCGCCAGGGTCCTGGAACAAAACCAGTTGGGAATCACTGCTCTACAACACCATATCAGTTTTTGACCTGCTGTGCTAGTTTCTTCAGCAGTTTATTTTGAGGGACTTGTTAAACTCTACACGAGGCCACTTGGCATCTTATCAAGTAAAGGGGCTTACAAGGGTCATATTGTGATGAGGTGATGGTCGGATCAGTGCTGGATTTCCTCTTTCTCTTCCAGTGAGAATGCTTGTATTTACCGTGTGTGTACTGTTGACGTAGCTTGTGTAATTAGACTATTAGCAGCACTCATGTTTCAGGGTCACGGCTCTGCTGAGGAAAGTGCCTATCGTCATGGTTACACCTGGCCGTGGTCCAGCGAGAGGGAGGTGCACCTTGAGGTAAGTGTTGTCCCATCATTTAGCCATTCGTTTAAGGGCAGACAGCATGAATCGCTCGGCTGTTGCATCCTTTTTTCTGTGATTTCAAATTAAATTGCACTTAAGCTCTCCAATTTCTCACTGCGGACTTCCCAAGCTGTATATTTATTTCCCCCCTCGCACTTTCTCCAAGCCAAATCGCTCCGAAATAATTCAAGCAGCACAATATGCCACGTTCTCAAGATTACCTCGTCTAAAATAGCTGCTTGATACCATTTAGCGCGCGATTCTCCGCGGGACGCTAATGAGCTCCAATCTGGAGTAATCCCAAACGACCAGCCGGTTTTGACAGCCAGCCCTGGAGCTCTGAGGGCTCGGTATGCGCCGCTGTCGTAGGCTTCAGACTCTAGGAACCGCGGGGCCCCCACCACGTGCTCCTGTCTGCGGCACCCAGGAAACGACACACAATGGAACCATCAAATAACTGCCAAGCCTTATGGGATGCAGGGGAATCGAGATGATTTCTGTAATCCCAAAGGAATGTTTTTGGTAACCCTGTTTGAGTGAATGAAATAAATATATAAGTCGCTAAACAAACAGAGTGATAAAACCACCAGCGCAATCCGAGCATACGGATGGCCGCGGTTCCGTCACGGTTTCTCCGTGATTTACCAGGAGCAATGAAGCGCAGTCAATTAAGCAGAAAGGCAAACAAATTGAGTGAGAGCACATCTTATGTGACGTCCTACGGCAACAGAGACGGGGGCGGGGGGTAGAGAAAGAGACGGATTTCTCTGTTAAGTAATACCGTACCGGGGCGTGAAACCGCCTTCAGCGCCGAGTAAATTAATTCGCCGGCATTAGCGGGGGACACATTTATTATAGAAGTAAAACAGGCGTTTGGTTACAAATTAATAGGCGCCACGTCGCAGGCTAAAACTAAACCGCTAAAATTCACCACTGATTGTTGTAAAATGTTCCAAAAAATGCGCGTGTGTCGTGCAGGTGAGAAGGCCGTCCTGCAGCTGGTGACAAACCTGCTAATGACCCTCTCTTGTGGGTGAGTGGGCTGTTGTAAGAAACCGCACACCCGTCGCAGAAAAACAGCTCTAATTGGTCTATTTATAGTGGGACCTGGAGACGCTCTCCTGAGGATACCACGGTTGGCTGCTGGAGTCTTTTGAGAAAACAAATCTGAGGACAGAAATGACAGCCCACACATACTACAGTACAAACAAACAAACAGCCGTAATTGTGCTTTATCACTATTATGGTTGTTGTTATTTTGAGTCGGTACTTCGTGTATCAGCGCACTAATTCCTCAATTCTTCCTTTATGTAAACAGAACAGTGGACCGTGTTTTCAAGATCACTCTGAAGGATATTAAGGTTGTACAATGTTAGACTTTTAAATGCGCAATTTTTGTGTTCGCGCATGATTATGGCAAAATAATACGGTACAATGCAGGTTTTACATTACTGTTTATGTTTGTTCATTATACAGGTTGATCAGAACCTTGAGTATCTGACTGCACAATACAGCAACGGACCAATCAGAGTCAAGTACTCCGGAGGAACTGCATAATAAACGGGTATTTATAGTCTGTTACGTTCAAACAGCAAAAGTTTGATTGCAGCATTTTTCACAGACAGACAGACAGACAGACAGACAGACAGACAGACACTTTTAGCTGGTAGCAGACATAGTAAACCTGCACACAGAGTATCAGGTGTTGTCCCTCTCACACGCGCTCTGGGGCTCCGGGTGTACATTTCATTAGCTGTTAGCCTCAAAGGAGCGTTGTGCATAGCCAGGTCTTTAATTTAGAGTGTAGCCAAGGGCTGTGTGTGTGTGTGTGTGTGTGGATCCTATAGCTCTGACACATGCTGGGATTTTGATACAAATCGCTAAAACCCGTCTGAATTGTGCGCTCGAACCGTACGCCTTTACAAGCTCATGAGAAACGTAGAAACACTCGCTTAAGATAATAAAAAATTGATAACCCAAACTGTTTATAAATTATTCATATAATGCTTATATTGTCATTTCCTCACCCTCATGTCATTTCTGACCTGTATCTTTTTACTTTGCTGTGGTTGTAGTCTACATACTGAAACGGCCGGGTGATGTATTGTTTCCAGAAACATTTTTGTTATGCTGTTTGAAATTCTCTTCACATCCTGAGAGCGATCGCTAAGTCAATTAACCTGAACATATTTACTGTATACAAATATATAGCTTCTGTGGAAGGCGCAGAACCATAAAATGCTGGTCCAATCATTGCGTTCGGTTCGAATGCAATAATAGGATGTCCTATGTGCCCGTCAAATTGTGTTTGCGCGTTTCGGAGGAGGCGTGGCTTTGAAGAGTGCTCTGAAAGGTGAGGGCGGGGCCTTGTGCATTCAAAGCTAGCTTGCTGTTGCTAGCCTCTCCTAAATTGCCCACAGTGCCTTTAAGTATGGCCATAATGCAAAACGACAGCATGCGGGCTGTGGTTTTAAACAGCATGAGGGTAAATCATTTTACAGGGACGTAGGCTACAGAATTTTATATTTCTGGGTTAAGTGTTACAATACCAAGACATTAAACCAACCTAATTAATATCTTCCCTTTCATTTCATCTCACGGAAAATGGAGCTCTGAGGGGCTGCCATTAAAGAAAATGCACCACGTTCGCAGTGCGCCGGTGGATGGGTGTTAAGTGTTGTGTAATGGCCCTGGTGAGGTCATCGGTAAACGCTGAGAGTGATGTGAGAGCGCCCGGTTTTCAGTGGCAGTCATAAGACAGCGCGGCGGCTGGCGTCGCGATGACGCCCCGCTCTCAGAATAGACGCTCGCTCGGTTCACCGGGCGCTTCAGTTGGCTGCTCTGGGGGGTGGTGATGCAATGCATCCAGATTAATCACAAACACACTCTCTCTCTCTCTCTCTCTCTCTCTCTCTATCCTTGACACCGGCCCTCACTTCTTCACGCGGAGTCAATCTCGCGTTGTGATTGTGCTCCGCGCGTTAGATAAAATTAACCGCGGCTCCCCCCGCCCCGTCTGTGAAATGGACACCCTCTGCTGCTCGCTCCCCGTCCTCATCCAAAAATACCCCATGAACATTACGCTCATAAATACACCCACGACACCGGCGATGCACATGCCTCGGATTTCTTCCACGCGGACGAAAGTGACCGAAATACAGCTGACCTGTGAGGCAGCGGTGATCTCACGCCCGTCAAAACCAACTCCCGTCACCGGACACGGGAACTCGCCGTGCTCAACAGAGCGAGTGGCTGACGATTATTAAACAATGTAGTACATTTTAAGTCAATTTAAATATTGTTTTATGTAAAAGTAAGGCCATTCTTTGAGCTGACACAATAAACTTCATATTTACGCAATTTAATGCATCAGATATCACGAACCAACAAATTCCCCTTATTAATTTGGTGTAATTAATCTGTTTCTTGTTTATTGTTCATGTTAGTTTAGAATGCATTAACTAAGCATAATATATAGTTTTTAAAGTTAATAATGTATTCTATTAATAATTGAACCTGCGATAAATAATATGCTGTGAAAATATTGTAAATTACAGATAATTCTGTAATTGTTCACTGATGTTAATTAGCATACCCCTCAAGATTTGGCCTCAGTTATGTTACCCTTACAACACCCTTCAGTTCTGTGTCCTGCTGAGGAGCGCTTGCTATTGTTTTCTGGGAAATCAAGAGATCAAACTTTGGCTTACAGCATGCGAAAAAAAGAAAAACTTTCAAGAGCTCACGGGCCAAAACACTCTACATTCCCTTTTCTGACCTTTGCCAGTATAGCAACCCTCCTGCAACTCCTTAGCAACCACCATCAATACCTGACAACAGCATGGAAATGTGCAAACCGCTCACAACGCTTTGCAAAAACAGCAATTCCCTGACAACCCCACCGACACTGCGGCGTTGCGGAGGTGAGTTCTGCGCAGACAAGCACCACCCGCGTTTCTTCAGAAAACAGAAGAGATTAGTTCTTGTTAATAGTTTGTAGATACGTGTTTTTTTTTACAAGCATAAAACAGCCTCGTTTAACTAGCAGATTTAGAAATAGACAAGGAAAAATTGTAATTTTATTGTGTGGTTTTATTGTTGCTGTTATTTTCATTATTACAGATTAATTCCAAATGCCTGGACAAACTTTGAGCTCATATGTTAGTTTATGTGTCGTGGAAACGGGTCTTCAGCATGTATGCTTGCTGCTTCATATGTTTGTGGACCATGTTTATGAATGCAAGGTTGTCGGAATGCAGTTTCCAAACGCGTGTGTTTGGTCCAGCCCTTCAGTGAATGTTGCTACAGCATTAGCTCATGTCTGGGTGTCACTGCCGTGGAGGACACACTCCCTGTTGATTGATGTGCTAGCGGGGCCCTCACGGCTGCTCTGAAATTAGGATTTTTTTATGTACAAAAGCCTTGTCGTTGTTTTGCGTATAATGCAGCAGTCAGTCGTTGTTTACTACTGTTGAGCACAAACACATGCATACACATTGTGTGTTTGTGTGTGTGTGTGTGTATACACCCTATGTTTACTCATCTGTCTAAATGGGGACATTCCATAAACTTCTGTTGTTTTTATACACAGCTAGTTGTAAACAAGATAACCTTACACACACACACTAACCCTAACACAAAACATCCTGCATTTTTACACTTAAAAACTGTTTGTTTAATATATTTGTATAGCGTTTCGAATGAGGTTGTCCCCAAGAGAAGGTTTTGTCAGATATAGCTGACTTTTGTGTACAAATTTGTCCCCAATATGTGGTTAAGTAAACACAAGTAAACAATATGTGTTTGTTTTTATGTATGCGACTTCCTGACTCAAAAGGATCTTTCATAGCTCTGCAGATGTAGGTTCTTTGTTTCATTTAAATAAATCTTTGTTTCTCGTTTAATAGCATTTAATTAGATAAAAATGATGTTCATATTGAGATCGCTTTTGAGTGCAGACTCTTGGCTAATGTGAGCACAGTTTGAGACATGCTTGAGATCTTGTCTGGAGGAGAGCTATTACTCTGATCTTACAAACTAAAGACTTCATTTCATTGCTTTGTAGGAGAAACCTTGCGGATATAAAAGTGCGTTTAACGTGTGCTTGGTCTTTTAGGATAAGGTCTTGTGTTGGACTGCGAGCCTTTGCTCTGTGCTCTTCAGGTGGTCTCTGTCGACTGAAAGAGCAGCTTGTCTCTCAGGCTCGCGCTGCACGCCGCAGTCAACGGCTGATGTTTTCATTGCAGTTAGACAATCTGTTTATTTTAGGTGTCTGAGAGGATGATGGGCAGTCCAGAGGTGTGCGTGTCGTGATCTTTGGTAGCGATCTGTAGTGAGGAGGGAACTGCATCTAGAACATGCAGATCTTGGTTTTAACATGCAATTCTAAACACGGGGGGAACGAATCGCGACCGGTCAGATCACTACAGCGGCGTCCGTGAGTTTGCAGCAGGGGTCCGTCTGCTTTAAGACACACATTCTCTCTGATATATGGCACAGTGTCATCAAATCACAAATCTTCAGTCGCTGGCGACAACATGCAGTATAGAGTAAATCCAACGACAGACGCATGGCATGCGACGGAACTCTCTAGCACTCTGCTTCTCAAATGCTCCTGCTTCTGGACCGAGATTGTTTTTACTGGATATTATTAATACCGATACAACATTAAATTCCAAAAAAAGAATCATTTTAAAGCTGAAAGCCAAAAATTTACACAAAAAAACCACAATGTGACTGATGTAAACCTTCCAGATTCTTAGAATTTTCCAGAAGTGTAAAAAATATTATTTTGAATGTTCTAGAAACTTTCAAAACACAATTTTTTAGACATTGTATTAACGTAATTGCTTTGTTAAAATAATGTTTTTTTAATCGTCACATCAAACACTTTTATAATGTTCCACTAACAACTTTTATAAAAACGAATAAGGATTTTGATATATAGTTATAACGATATATATGATATATTGTTAAGAAAACGTTCTGCTATTGTTACTACAATTTTTGTTATTGTTACTCGAGCTTTGAGAGAACTTTTAGAGAACGTCAGTCAATGTTCTGAAAGAAAGCGCTTGGTTTATTTTGTTATCCACACGGTTACTTGTGTTTCATTATTTGAATTTTGCATTGTTTATATCCTGCTGTTCACAACCCTGTCCGAATCTTGTGACCTATTTTGGGGTCACGGTCCACTGATGGTGAGATGATGATGACTGTTGTTTTGTTATGAAACGCATGCGTGGGATTAGCAGTGATGTTTTACATTAGCGGCGCTATTATGAGGAACAAACCTATAGATGGACATTTGGTGGAGGCAGAGAATGTGCGCGGTGAAGTATTTTTGGAGCCCACCGAGTCTGACATTGAAGACATTTGAGACGTAGGGGTAACTGTGTGGGGGGGTGGCATTCCTTTCCCTGTCCGTATATATTACACCCCCAACACACACACTGACAACACACACACCGACAAAACACACCGACAACACACACACCCCCAACACACACACACCGACAACACACAACGGCAGAACAGATGAGAGAAATTGAATATGGGGCTGCAGGGCAGTTGTGTGTGTGGAGTCTTTCATTTGAGCGAGTCACCAGCTCACCTGAGTCAACAGCGGCACTCATTACATTACCTAAAGTAATTGCTCAGCCTGATTTCTGAGTGGACCAGAAGAACTACCCAGCTAACATTTTAGGTTGTAAGAATGCCTAATGTTTCCATGAACAAAAAATTAAAAATGTTGTTTTGGAAGTTCTAGGAATGTTCAAAACGTCCAGTTTTTAGACTTTTACACGTTTACATTTATGCGTTTGGCAGACACTTTTTGTAAGTGACTTATAGCGCATTCAAGGAAAACAATTTTCTTGCTCCTGGGAATTGAACCCGTAACATTTGCCATGCTAACATAATGCTTTACTAACGGAGCTACAGGAACACAGACTTAACGTTATTGTTTGGCGATAAGAATTTCGTTCAAACGTTTTTTAATTCTGTAATGTTTTTAAAACGTTCTAAAAAGTCACTAATGTTACTTCAAGGATGTTTTTAATAACGTTTAGAAACATGTTTGGCAACGTTCTGAGAATGCTCACTAACATTCTGAGAATGTTCGCTTACGTTCTAAGATCGTTCTTTGTCTATTAGTGGAAACTGCTTTAAACGTTGATGGTTTTATTAGCCGACTGTAAATCTCAAGTAGCATCAAACGTAGCAACTCGAGGGGAAGATACTCATCAGCAGCTATGATGAATTTATGATGGGGAACCTTGTTATTAAAGGGAGCTGGGCTTTAATTTCATTAAATTGGGCTGCACTAGGTAAAACAGCAGGCAATGGGCCCTCAGGATTAGCTAATGGTCGTGTTGCAGTTAAATAGTGACTCGGGTGGCAGCGCCTCATTGGCCATTGTGTGTTTAACGCGCCGTTAAAGTGGCAGTAATTGACAACAGCTGGGAGCCTGCTTGAGGCAGGGTCTGGCGAGGGTTTCTCCATAATATCACTCTTCTCTCCCCGTGGACCAATTGCGCACAGAGACGCAGAAGTTTACGAGTGTCTGTCTGCATGCATGCGCGGCGGCCGGAACTTCTCTCGCAGTCTCCGCGCCTGTGGAAGAACATGTGGCATTTGTGTACTAGAGAGATACAAATAAATAATTCGTAATTGATCACAAACCTTTCAATCATTACGCCTGATCGTAAAACTGCATTGCACATCTCCTGTTTCAAAATCTCAGTAATTAGCAACAGGCCGTTTTCTGAAATCCTGCGCCTGCGCAATTTTGGCGCGCGAGTTCGCATTCTGGGCATGCATAAAGAAAGCTGTATTACACGATGAGTTTCCTTTTAGCATGTTCCTAATGTTCTATGTTTGCGTGCTTATAGAAAGTTGCGGCGCATTTATTGCATTCGGTCACACCCTTTCCAATGTGATATCACCAGCAGCAGCGCAGCAGTCAGGTGTTGCGATGTTATCTGCGGTGTTGTGTGTACCTTCACGTTCCCTTCGGGAGACCTGCAGAGGGTCGGAGCGTGTCAGTGTGCACGCATGCGTGCGGGATCGCCTGGCATATTAGATCCGTGGTGCAGAACGCTGTTGTTCATGAAAGAGTGAAGCTTGTTCGTGATAACTGCTTAGCAACCGTTCCCGGGGGGCTGCGTCCCCAGAGAGATTCATGTGTTGGTTGAGACACATTCATTAACCAAGAGGGAATCTTAGGATGGATTAAATATTCATGTTGTTTACAGGAACAAAAGCCGCCATTAATGAATAAAGGCAGTGTGGAGCATTGTCTCGCTCACTGTACGTCTTGGCTGCGCAGCCCAATCATGAG
>JAZGTJ010013467.1:0-14942 GCA_036877575.1 Botia almorhae
AGAGAGAGAGATACAGACAGACCGAGAGAGCGAGATGAGGACAAAGAGAGGTAGAGAGAAAGACAGGAAGACTACAGGAAATTTAAATGAATAATGGAGGTGATGAGTGGCATGCAGCTGTGGGGCTGCAAAGGCAGCTGGGTAATTAGGTGTGCTCCGGACTTCAGTCTTTTTTAGGGAGTTTTAAAACTCTGTACAGAACAGACGTGCACACACACCATGTTCGCGGTCTGTCGTGGACCACAGGGGAGGTTGTGCCGGCCTCTGTTACCTTCCAGATAACCTCAATCTCACACTGGCAGGGCTTGAAACAGGCCAGTGGTCAGCCCTAAACTGCAGTTTAATTTCTGTTTTCTGTTGCCGCTGGAGGAGGGCGAGACAGAGAGAGAGAGATAACCAACTCCTGGGAGACGCAGTTTAGCATGCGACTGTACGGTGAAGGGGAAGATATGATCACATAATCACGCGGGATAATTCTGCATGAGGAGTGCTGGCACATGCAGCTGTTTCCAGAGCAGGAGCAAAAAGAGAGAGAAGATTTGACTGGAGGGCTTGAGTTTTACTGAGCTGGCCAGAGATGAGAGACACAGAGTTCATGACCACTCAATCATGTGTTTAAAACGCTGTGTTTTACTGCAGGAGCACTAATAATAAATAATACTGTTTTATTTTTGTATGGCACCATTAAAGGAAGTGTCTCAGGGCGACTTTCAGAGCGAGATTAAAATAAAAATGATATAAATATGTGAAGTGCAAAAGTTCACTAGTAAAAACATTTTTGGTGAAAATGTTATTTTACTCTTTACAGACAGACAGACAGAAAGACAGACAGACAGGCACAAACAGAGATGGCAGTAGAGAGGCAAAAGTTTCAGATTGCAGCTTTGTGTAAGCAGTTGTGTTGAGTTGTCATCATAATCTCCAGGACTGTGTACTGATGCTCATGTCTGTGTGTTTGTGCATCTACAGATGTAAATACTGCGATCGTTCCTTTAGTATTTCATCGAATCTCCAGCGTCACATTCGTAATATCCATAACAAAGAGAAACCTTTCAAATGCCACCTGTGTGACCGCTGCTTCGGCCAACAGACCAACCTGGACCGCCATCTTAAAAAACACGAGAACGGTCATTTATCAGGTACACACGCATTCTCACGGAACAATCCTGACCGTTTCACTGCAGTTATTTTGGAGTGTCAGTCCTTTGACCCTCATGTCTGGTGTTTGATGTGCAGGTACAGCGATGTCCTCACCCCGCTCAGAGCTGGACAGTGGAAGCGCCATCCTGGAGGATAAAGAGGACTCGTATTTTAATGAAATCCGAAACTTCATCAGTAACACAGCGAGGGCAGCCACATCCCCATCACACTCAGAGGAAGGGTGAGCCAACCTGTTCTTATTCCACACTAATAAAGCTGCAATCCATAACTTTCGCCTCTCTGTCGCCATCTCTGTTTAAAACCTAAAACTGCAGGTTACTCTACGTAACTTTCTGTACGTATAAAGTCAAATGAATTTAACCTGACATTTCCCAGGTCTCGTTTTGAACACTGATCTGTTATGTACTTGTTTAGTTACAATTCAAATTCACGCAATCCAAAATGACACAATCCACATTTTCATTTATACTGTACGTGACATCTATGCGTGTTTATCCATTTAAAACTGTGTGGCCTCACACACACACAAACTCACACACTAAATAACTACTAACTCACACATGCAATCAGATTATCCATTAGACTGTCAGTCATCAGTCGCCTCTAGTTGCCTGAGGCAGATAAGAGGTTATTATACAAACATTACTGAACACACTTCTCATACCTTATTCATTAACCTGTGTGTGTGTGTGTGTGTGTGTGTGTGTGTGCACGCCTTCACATGAAAGGAACAGGCTTGCCTATCCAAGTGTGTATAAACAGCACATGTGATTGTATGCAGCGTGTGTGTGTGTGTGTGTACATATATTCAGTATGGTTGTTAATCATTAGCCTGTCATCTGCGGGTTTTAATAGCAAGGATTGGGGCAGGTCTCCTGAAAGACATGGTTACCATCGGAGCGAGTGTGTGCATGAATTCTGACATCTGCATATGGTGATTATCTCTGTGTGTTTTTGCTGATCATTTCTCAACAATGATCATCAGTTGTGTGGAAATACTCGGTCTGTGTGTGTGTGTGACGGACAGATTGAGATTAAAAACTCACGAGTGGTTATTGTTTGAGGTTTCATTGTTTCATTAAAAGGATCCAAGACCAGTTGCAACACAGGCTATGTGCGCGTCTACCTCGAGCGTAACACATCTGGTCCCAACATGTGTTTGTGAACAGGAAGAAGGTGTGGATGTGGAGGTCAGAGGTCATGGAATGTTTCCTGTCAGGAGTGACTGCTCCTGATAGATACTTTATCCCGCACAAATTACCACAGCTCTCTGTAATTAGCCAATCTGTTTTCATCATCACGTCGTCTCTCGCCCGCTCTCTCTCTCTCTCGCTGTATTAGCGGGGTGCAGAGAGATGAGAGGGGCAGATTTAGGAGATTATTTGAGATGTGAAAATGACTTTATGTGGTTAACCCATATGGTGCTACGCTAATCTGAGGAAAGAGGCTAAACTGAGATTTTAAAGGTGCTGAGATGAGGTGAAAGACTTTTTTTGAGAAACTGTTTATTTGAAGATTCCTGAAGTACTAGCACACCCCTTTTCAACAAACCACATGACACACCTTAACAAAACAGATCGAAAATGAAACATAAATACAGCTAGTATTTGTTTAGTTTAGTTTTTGATATTTTTTTTGGTTTAGTTTTTTGTTTTGGTTTTCAGTCTGCGTTCGAACCTGCATTTCCCACATGACCGCTATGGCTCATCATGTCTGGAGCGCACACATTTACCGCTGGGCCACAGCTCTGACTCAGTGTCTCTTTCTATCTTTCCGTCACTGTTTTTTCTCTCTAATCCATCATCTCTGTCCATGAAAATATTTCCTGTTGAGGTTTTCATTCTCTAATTGATTTTGAAACAGCTCTCTGCAGTATTTTCATTGCTGTTCTTGCACATCTGTACACACACGCTTGTATTTTTTTATTCTCTCTCATTTTCTTCCCAGTCTTTAAAGTTCAGATGGGAAGTTGCTATTTTTAATTTTCGGAATAAACAGAATCAGGACAGAACGAGTGAATCAGCTGTAATGTGATTCCATTGGCTGGTTTCTGTATGTTGGTTTGGATAGCTGCTCTGTGTCTCTGTGGGGAAATGACGGCTTGGCAGCTCCATTCCTCCACTCACCAAATGGGCTGTCAGCTAAATATTTGGCCTATTAGATGAATTGGAGATAAAGAAGAAAATAAACTTGTGTAAGAGGAGAGGTGAGCTGTCTGAGAGAGACAGGAAGTGGAGAGGCCTGCAGTCTAAGTACCCTGTTGATGGGCGACTCATTTCTGCCAGACCTCATAACTGATGACAAACAGGGGTCCCCTCACCTCTCGTTCTACCACACACTTTCTTTAGCATTTCCTTTCTCTCTCTCCCTCTCTCTGAAAATGAGGGCATGTGTTTCAACTTTTTGCTTGCTGCATACTTTATTAAACAAACAATTTCTGTTCTGCACAGACTGAACGGCAGTCATTTGGAAGAGGAAAAAGCTCCGCCTCTTCCTGAGTCACGTGACCTGGATGAGGCGGAAGGGGAGGAGCTTGGAGCGGAGGACGAGGAGGCGGCGCATGGCGTCAGGGCTCGGAACCCCAGCGAGGAAGGTGTGCCTGGCAATCTGGATCATGACATCAACGACATGGATTTTGAGGGAACAGATGATGTGGAATTGAACAGCAAATCCTCACCGCGAAGGTACGAATGCAAAAACATAAAAGCGACACTAACTGCATTACAGGTTGTGCCTGTCAGACTAAAGTCCTGAAAACTGTTTATATGCCTTTTTTACAGGTTTAATGAGGATGAGGAGGATGAAGATCACAGCAGTTTTCCCACGATGGATCATATCCGCCGGTTCAGTATGGAGGACGGTCATCTCAGTGATGGTGATGTCATCGGCTTTGGCCCCGCCCACTTGCAAGAAGGGATTAAGCAGCCCCTGTACAGGAAGTCTAAGTCACAGGTATTTACACCTACAGTCCGTTATACTTACAGTTTTATTATTTTCACATATTATTCATTAAAGCAATCTGTACCGTTTTTGGGTTAAAAATGAACAAAAACCAGTTGTTGTACAGTTACTGTACAACAGTTTCTAATAATGATTTATGATTTGAGCTGTCTGGTCCGATTACAGGGAAACATTAGTTTGGCTACATGCATAAAGAAAAGTATGTCAAGTAACCGAAATTTACGGATTGCAACTTTAAAATGAATACAAATAATTGTTCCAGCACAAGCACTAAAAATTCCAGTGTATGTTAGTTTTAAGGATCATGTAATATTATGCATGTACAACGGTATTATTTTTGTGTGTATATATATATATATATACACATATGCTAGTTCGTGTTTTTAATTGTATATTTGTCTACAGGCGTATGCTATGATGCTGTCTTTGGCTGATAATGATCATCTTCACTCGTCTACCCATAATGCACCAGTATGGCACAGTTTGGCCCGCGCTGCGGAAACCAGCGCAATTCAGTCTGTCAGTCATGTATGACACCCTCATGTTCTAGGTGACTTTACTTAACAATGTGTTAAACTATCGCTGGAGTCTCTGGTCCAAGCACATACAGTACACATACCTGCACAAGTGCCCAAAATGTCATACGCTTATACTGTACACGGTTACTGTACACAGCAGTATCTCATACACATGAACAAATATTGATTGATTGATTGATTGAGTATAGTAAGTAGCAAATGATGGTGATGATGAAGACAATGATGACAATGGTAGTAATACACAATAATATTTGTATTTATTCTGTTAAATTTCAGTTTTTTTGCACAGCTGTGGCAGCTGGTGAACAGTTTTTTAAATCGTTGGTGTTTGTGAGTTTTGTCCACTAAAACAGACGGTTGCTAAGAGTAACAGATCTAGTGTCTTGCACAAGACAAATGTGTTTGCTGTCTATCTAGGGCACAAGAGCCTAAATAGAAGTAAACATGTAAATATAGGTAGAATTACCAATGTCACACACACATTATTACACAGAATTAAAACACAACAAAAATGTGTTTTGAAAGCATTTTACCTGTTTCTTTTAGCTCTTGTACAGAAACGTACAAGTTTACAAACTTATGAAAAGTGACGATATGGGGGGGGGATCTTTAAAAACGGTTACAGGTAAAAGATGTGACCTGTAAACCTCTCACAGGCGCTGCTTAATAAAGGTGTCAGGAGCGAGACAGTGACTGTTTTCTGGCCAATGAAAGCACTGCATTACCTTCCACTTCCTGTGCCCACCAGCCACTGCTTACCTACTTATTTTTATGGTGGATAAACGTTTGTAATCGAATCCGAGAAAATAAACTCGTTTTGAGACAAGCCAGAACTACAGAACGTGCAAAGGGCATTCTATCGTTTCCGTGGTAACCATTTCCATTAGGTGGCCAACGATACCACTAAATAATCTGCAAGTTCGTTTTTAGCTCCGCTATTTTCTTTCATTTTCAGACAATCGTTGGTTCCTTATGTTTTTTCCTTCTGTCATTTGTTGCTTTGTATTTGTTATTATTTTCCTCTGTTGATGTCTTCTATGTAATTGTGTATGGTGAACGTTGTATTTATTTCTACACAAACTGTAGTTTGTTTACTGAATAGCACTGCTCTCTCTCCTTGCGGCGGAATGAAGAATTTCACACGGCGAATTCGTCTGAAAATGCCGAATAGTATTAAACGTACCGTCACAGCTTAAACTCAAATAAAACTGGTGAATGATATAGTTATTACTTTTTTGTATGACAGTTTATTGATTTAACTGTAAAATATAAAAATGATAAAAAAAAGAGGAAAGGAAGGAATAAAACAGCGGATTTTATTTCTTCATAAACCACATGATTGGTCCAAACAGTAACTGACATTTTCTGTTGTTTGTGTGACGTTTCGGTCCATGTTGATTTCTTGTGCCAAACCTTCGAGAAATGCCGATTGTGTTTATTGTTCTGAGGTGAAGGACTGAATCTTTCCTATTTCACTTTTTATTTTTATTTTCTCAATGTTTATAATCCCATTTTTTAAAGTAATCGGTGACTTGAGGTACTTCTGTTTTAATGCTTTCTACAATGTAACTGTATTGCATTATAATTAAGTACTGTGGAAGGAGATTCAGAGAAATAAAGATCTTGCGTGTGGGTGAACTGTGCACTCTCTCACCGGCTCTGTCTCCACTTCTTCATCTCCTTTAGGAGTCACTTTAACTTGTAAAACACTTTCCACAATATTAATCGTTTCCAAGCAGCTTCACAGTAGTAAAGCCTATTTTAGGACCATTACCATTGTAACTATTTTGCGGAAAAAAAATGAAGTCAAATCTTTCTCATAACTATAATACAGTTATGAAAATCGTGCTGTGATGTAAGCTTAAAATTATACTTTAAACAATTTAAACAACTGAAATACTTTTTCCTTTTTTCGTACAGTATCTTTGTACAGTATCGAATAGAATTTTTGTACATGTTTAATTATGTAAACATCGTGAAAAGTCATGACAATAATGTCACACTGCAAAATTAGAAAAAATGATTCCGGCGGAGGACTGAAATATGTTTCGGATGTTTCTTTTGAAATTAACTTTTTTCTCTCTGTGTGTGTGTCCTACTTTGTCATTATAACTTCATCTATTGTCTCTCTCAATGGGAAGTTCTCACACAGACATCCTCAGAGCGATACAGACACATTTAACCAAGACAAAACCTCTCTTACACACACACACACACAAGCATTACTTCACACTGAGACACAGTCCTCACACAGACTGCCAGACGGACGTCTGATCTCTGCTCATCTCTCTAACAGACCTCTACTGTCCCACAGCCACTGAGAGGCTGAAAGACAGAACGACGGCTGACAGGAGAAAAGAGTCTCTTGCACTCGTTTGTTTGAGGGGAATGATGGATGAGGTGCAGAGATGTGATGACCTGGCTCATCACTCAAACCCTCAATGAGAAACAACATTCGAATGACATCTCCCTCTCTCTCCCTCTCTCTCTTAGTGTAAATGGAATCCAGTGGCAACCCGACAGATTTTCACACACTCTTGTGACTTTCAGAGTCAGAACCTCTAACTTTTTATGAACTGTTGTGGGTGGATTCTGCTTTTGCATTCTGATTTGCTTTTGGAAAATTATTGAAGACCCCTTTTGTGTCTCCGTCCATTTTTCCTCAGCGTAAACCCTATTTTCTTGCCACTGTCTGCAAGACACAGGGTGAACTGTGTAAATAGACTCTAAACACAAACAGGGGCCTTCTGTCCGTCTGCTTCATTGAAGTTACAATTTCATGTACTTCATTTAAATCAAACCAGAATTGAACTAGACCAACGTGAGCTTTATCCACAAAACAGAAATGTAAAGTGACGTGCGCGTGCGAGCAGTAAACGATGTTACACTCTGATAACTGATGGGCTGCATTTCCCTCCGACGGTCATCGCAACACATCACTCTGAGCTCAGTGGGGCGTCCAGTTTTGATGAGGTCATCACGGGTCAGCCAGCGCTAATGAGGTCACAGCAGGTCGTCTCACTTTGATGAGGTTGGCTGGAGAGGGGTTTGTGGGTGCTGTAGTGGGGTGAAGGTGATAATGGGTCTACAGAGGAGGAAAAGAGGACCATTTCTGACCAGCTGTTTGATGTGTGGGTCTGTTGCGCTGAATGATCGTAGGGCTGTCGCTGGTACATCTGTCATCTGAACATCCATGCGTGTGATCATCAGAGTCTCTCAACAGTCACATACTCATGAGTTTAACTGTAAGGTTGCCCAAGGACCTGGAATCAGTGTAAAAGTGTTTCAGTCCAGCTGACAAAACCGTCACTTGCCCTGTTCAGGCAGTCATGTGTTGTCTCTGCATCTCACATTCACTGAACTTGCTGCAATTCGTAACTTTTTGGGGTTAGTTATTGAGTGACGGATCCGTGCCTTGAGATAAAATGTCTTAAACTGGTGATGGTCATTTTTTCAATATATATGCTTTATCACTTTAAGAGTACTGCAAGAACGTTTTTGAACTCTGAAAGAACGTTTAGAGAATGTTCCTGTTAGCTGAGAAGCCAAGCCACGCATTACAGTGATTACAACAGTTAATATTCTCAGTTACCAAGTATGATTACTTAAAGATTTTAGCGCTAATCTAAACACCCCTCACACACGCCCGTGACCTCATGTCTGAATAATGCACAAACGTACATACACACACACACACACACACATACATAGGCACATATGTAGGTCTGAGCCCCGTGATTTGGCACTAATGGATGGTTTTGCTTTTGTGAATAACTGTTAACTTGTAATAGCGCAGATTGTCTTACAGTTGGCACTTATCGAAGTTCCTGGAGGAGTTTCATGTTTTTTTATTTTAATACGTCCCTCGCGACCGCGCACCTCTTTTCATCCGTGTGCTGGTTTTGATAAAGTCAGGCCGGTGGCAGCTGCAGCTGGAAGCGTGACAGCTCGTAAGCCGCGGAAGCAGCAGCGGCCCCGTTAAAGCGCGCCGGATCGTTCGGGTGTTTGTTGTGATCCCCCGGGAAACGCGTCGTTAGTGTTATTGATGGGCACCTCGGTGCGAGCGGCGGACGCCGCCCTGCATATGGCTTTAATATGACGAGATGTGCTGGGGTAAAGGCTTACTGTTTAAAATGCCTCCGGGGTCTGTGGACTTGCGCAAAGAGTCTTTAAACTCGAGTCGACTGGAAAGTAATTGCGCCGGAGGAAACTCGCTTACCTTAGATAACGCGCGTGACGCACTGAAATTAAAGGTTGCTCCTTGTCTGCAGTTAAGAGTTTATTGCTGTAATTTCAGTGTTGGTTGAAATACACTGCCAAATTTCCTTGCAGTAATGCGCTGATATACAGTCACCGCTTAAACCCACAGCGATGTAAAACAGCCAGTCTGAACCAGTAAAGTAGTTTAAACGCGCATTTTCAAAGACTTTTTGACTGATTTTAGACTAATGGTTCGGGAGCAAAACTAAACGACACACAAATAGTTGTTAAATGGGGGTGTAAGTTGTCAGGTCCGTGGTTCGAGCTTGACCGCTGGAGCGCCACACCGCTGCGTCGACTGCCACCTGGTGGCGCACCCGGACGCGTCTCCACGACACGTTTTGATTTACATTCACCCCGTTTCACCAACGTTTTGTAACGTTATACATATATCATTCTGAAGTTGTTAGTGGAACGTTTTAAAAACGTCACAGACTTAAACGTGTTTAAAATGAAATGTTTGTACAACGTCTAAGAAAACTATGTTTCAAACGTCCCTAACATAACACAAAAACATTTTTGACGTTTTTGTGGCCTAATGGAAACGTTAGGGAAACATTGGTACAAGCTAAAATGGTTAGCTGGATGGACGCGTCAGTTCCTCTCCATGAACCTAAACGTGTATGTAAACTACAGTAAAATAAACAGGTGAGGATTTTTTCCCCCTCACAGATGCGTTCTCAGACTGCTAGTGTGAGAGAGTCAGTGATACTCATCTCCAGAGCAGAATGTGTTTGTGCGCAACACCAGTGACCCAAATGGTGCGAGACTCCATTGAGTCTCTCTTCAGTCTGATCGCCGGTTCAAACGGAAACGTCCTCTGGGAACAGACCAGCGTAATCTGTGCGGTGCGTAAAGACAGCGCGGTGATAGCGTCGCTTCACTAACACTGTACGTGTCATTTCCGCGCTAAAGTTCCCGGCAGATCGCATCTAAACCCTTCAATGGGTTTCTTGTCCCAGCGGGCTCTGATTTGGCTTTCAAAACACAAGGTCTGGATTTACTTCTTAAACGATATCTGTATCACACGAGTAACACAGGCAGTCATGGGTCTGGCTTGTGTTGTCATTTTATTGCATCCATGTGCAGTTGAGTTTAAATGAATTTTAGAGATTAACTGAGATTGTAAAACATTTTTAGGACACTTTTTAGTTCTGGCCATGTGGGACAAACCACTGATTCCTTGCTTTGTCATTTTAAGAAGCTGTTTTGAATGTAGTTCATATTTATCTGCATGCTTTGGTTTAATGATATTTTTACTGGACACATATTGTGGTGACTGCAAGCACGGAGACCAGGGTACTAAAACTACACCGTTCCAGTAAAATTACATTGCCTTTCTTGACATATTGCCCAAACCTGTTCGAGATTGGGGAACTGTGCGCAAAATGTAGCAGCTAAATACAGAGACTGTTGACTTTGACCTGTGTATGCCAAAATACCAGATCCAGCTAAAATGACCCAAAAACACAGTATGTGCCTTTGTCCAGCTTATCAAAGCTGGTGTACAGTATCACGGCCACCCATGCTGTACTGAATGAATGGGCTATAGAAGTGTGTTCGACTGGACTCAGGTGTGTGTGTGTGTGTGGATGGATGGCCTCTACAGCTCTGTCTGACGGGAAACAGGTGTGTGTCATCCATGGCTAGAGGCTCTGGCTGATAAACATTATTGGAGAACATCTGTAGGCTGTCACAACACAGTGCGGCCAGCGAAGCCCCTCCGATCTATCAGACTCGAGGGCTCTGTCCACCGACAGCCCCCCAGCTGCCATCACTCACGCTGGGCAGCGCATGTCAGGGCGCAGGGGTCTACGTCTGGCTCTCCTGCAGTGATGGTCCACTGAACTTGAGTAATGCTGTGGGGACGGACCACGATGGCAGCTGTGACAAAGATAAACGCACACACACACACACACACACACATTCGTTCAAACACACATAGGCCGTAAGAGGGACATTCCACTCTGGCGGGTGACAGGTGCAGGCGGGTATGTTTAACCCCTCCCACCTGAGAGGTGTAGAGGAAGTGCTGTCACTATTGTGATACACACACACACACACACACACACACACACAAAATGTTTCACTCTACCTACATCCCCATATCCTGCAAACAACACAGAAATGTTACACTTGGATGGTCAAAAATAATAACGTTTATGCTTTAGGTTACACTGGTTAAAAAAAAACTACATACACTAATTTTTAGGACACACAGTTATAAGTTTACAGTAGAGTTACATAGAAATAAAAACACTTTTTACAGCATTTTCTTTTACAGTAAGAGACCGTTGAGGGAACCCTAAGCTCTGTCATTTGTACGGATTAGGACGGTTTGGCATGTTGGAGGAGTTAACAAGCACAAATTCTGTGTAAATCCTGCTGGACAGCTCGGTTGTAACAGTTTACCCCTGATGACACGATGATGGGTGACAAGACAGAATATTTACACATTACTGAAGTCAGCTGAATATACCGTCACAGCAATCGCATCACAGGAAATACATCATACCCACAGAGGTCAACCTGATGAAGCTTTTAAAAAAATAGTTTCCAATTCAAGCTGCATGTAACTTCAAAACCCAGCACAGTCTAAAAACAGAGACTTTTATAGGCAATCTTGTAAAGAAAATGTACATTTAGTGTATGTTTATGAGGTCAGTTTTAGACTGTGCATATGTATGGAAGCGTGTTGCTGTGTTCTGATTGGAGGATGTAATCGAGTGGTCTATAGAAATAGAAGTGGTTAGGGTTCACTGATACTGTAATAGGTTTAGTTGGGATTTGTGGCTCGGTGGGTGTTCGGCCGATCACATGGTTTGTTTATCTGTCTGATGTGGGATGTTTGTTTTGTATGGAATTGTTCACTCACAAACATTCGTGCGCACACACACATTTGACACAAACGTTTCGCATTTTTAAATCAAACTAGTGCTTTGTGTGATGTTTGCATTTAAATCATTCGTACCCGTGGGTGTTTCCAAACAAATACACACACAGACTGAATTACCGAATGCCCAGAAAAAAACACACACACACACACACACACACACACACACACACACACAGATATATATTCTTCGAAGGCCGTCAGTGCTGTGTGTGTGTGTGTTTCCTGAAGGAAGATTTCTTGCTATGCTTCCTCTTACTAATTCTTCTGTGGCTTTACTTGTCTGGGGGGAAAACCCATAATGACAAGTCATACACACACTCACACACTTATTTGCTCAAGCCACTGGCCTGTCAGTGGGATGTTAGTGGTGTGTGTGTGTGTGTGTGTGTGTGTGTGTTTGGCATCTCTGTCGCAGCTGTGGGAGTGTGCAGCACATCATCTTGTGCGCTCGAGATGATATGTGCTCTACAGAAGCATCGGAAAAACACAGAAATGGAAATGTGCTTTATTTATATATTTCATGAAATACATGTAATGAAAAGTATGTAAAATAACCTGCAATTTCAAACAGATATGNAAATGGAAATGTGCTTTATTTATATATTTCATGAAATACATGTAGTGAAAAGTATGTAAAATAACCTGCAATTTCAAACAGATATGACGATAAAGAGGCAAACATTACAGATTGCAGCTTTAAATGTATAATTATATTAGTACAGTCACTGTGATTTAAATTTCTTCGGAACGTCAGTTTGGCATTGCGACAAATTGAATTTTGTGATAGTGTATCTCTGCCATTGTTTATGTTCATCTGCATGTTCCACTGCAGGGTCACACTCGCCCCCACGTCTCGCCTCCACGCGCACATATGCACAGACTCTAAAACTGTGACCCGGGCCCCTTGTACACAATTTATCATGTATTCATCATGACAAATGCTAAATTACAAATCCAAACTTTCAGCTGTGGGTAAATATGAAACAAAACTGTTCTTTGTTTCAGTGTTTGGTATTTTATAAGGTCGTGGATACAACTGGATGTCTTGGCTCTTAGATCTGTACGCTCTGCGTTTCAACAGATTGCACAGATCTGTCTTCAATCTGAATTAGAGGGAAACCACATGAGGCTGGTTTACCAAACAATGATGAATCCACATCCAGCATTAAATTATACTGTCAGCTGTTTTTACAGTTGATGTCTCATTTTAGCCTGAAACTACGTATACTTACTCTGTGTTCAGACAAAGAGCTTTATTGTGTTGGTCTGTTAATGCATTATTCATTTATTTTTATTTAGGCCACAGTGTATGACTTATACTAAAAAAGAAATTAAAGACATGTTTACTGTACAAAACAACAACCGTACATTTAACAGCATCTCAGGAAAGCAGAGTAAGATGCTGTAGCTTTTCTATGTCAGCATGATTCTGTTGTTATAGACTGTAACAGGAAAACATTGAGTAAACATCCACAACGCCTCAGCGGTTCATCTCTTCAGCTCTGCTTCCAGTATAAACAACAGCACAGATAAACACTCTTAAAAAACTGTCTCTGCATGTTTCAGTCACTACAATTAGCACAGGTCCTCTCATCCTTCAAAATGCATTTAAAGGGCCGGCCACATATACGCTTCATCACACACACAATCATTTACTTAAGCCCTACATCATTAGCATGATGGCGAAGAGTCTTTGGTTTGGCAGCGCAGTTAAACAGCAATCATGTTTTTCTGGATAATTAGACTGGGAAAACAATAAGCCGATCGTTTTGATTGGCTCATTTGTTTATTTGTTTCCTCGCCAGAAAAAATGCCACTTATAGTCAGTAAACATGAAACATGAGGAACGTAAGCAGAGACATGTCCGTCTGCAAACGCCATTCTGAGCCAACGTTCTGAAGAAATTCCCTCCTGGAAAGTACCGTTCCATTCCCACTGATGAGTGATGAACGCGGAGATTAGGAATCTGATCTCCCGCTTCTGTTCTTTAGGAAAATGGCCGTTGCGATCAAATTCCCTCACACAGGGAGGTACAATTTGTTAGCTAAATATTGTAAATATTTCTAAGGAGAGAACTATGAAGAGAGTGAACAGTCCCTTTAAAACCAGAACTGGGTGAGGGGATATTTTTGGGCTTTTTTTTGCTTATGAAGTTATCATAACTCTTACAATTTAAGATAAAGATGAAGAGTGTTTGTTTAATAGATCATGTGTAGATCTGGTGGGGAGGGCCCGGCTAACAATCTGAGGTTATAAGAATGTTTTCTAAGGTTTCCCGCTTGGCCTTTCAAAAACAACAATATACAAAAAAGGATGAATTTTAAGTGTGTGTGTGTTTTCCACAGAAATGTCTAGATGTCCAGACAGGTTAATATGCTTCTGAAAAGCCACAGGTCTCATCCAGGAATAGATATGATATGATGAGGAGGCCAGACATTTCATTTATCATCATTTAAACACTTTTACATTCACACAAATGTCTGGAAAACTGACAGAAGACAGATTTCACAATTTCTGGAATTATACGAGGGCCAAATGTCAAGATTATAGTAAAACATTTCACAAACCCACTTGTAAGAGCACTTGATTTGCTCCTCACTATTCAAAAGGCTCATAAATCAAATCTAATAATGTCAACAGGTTTGTGTGAAGGTTAGGTTTGGGGTATATTATTCATTTTTATTTAATGAAGTAAATGTTAATGTACAGTATGAAAACCACTGTGTTTTTGAGAGGGTCCCACTAATATCCCAGCTAACATTTTTTAGGTTGTAAGAATGTTTCCATAACATTTCCATTAAGTATCAAAAACATTAAAATGTTTTTTAAAAGTTAAAGGAACATTTGAAATCCAGTTTTTTAGACGTTACAATTATTAAAGTTATTGCTTGATCATAAGAACGTTATTCGTAACGTTTGAACGTAGCATTTTTATTTTTGTAACGTTACTAAAGAATAAAGTTTCTAATACGATATATAACATTACAATAACATTCTATTAATGTTACTGCAAGAACATTTTTTAATAACGTTGAGAGAACTTTTAGAGAACATCAGCTAACTTTCTATATTATATAACTAACATATATTGTTTCCAAGCCCTGTGTGTGTGTGTGTGTGTGTGT
>JAZGTJ010013468.1:0-14941 GCA_036877575.1 Botia almorhae
ATCCTGATACCAGTATGGCTAAGAGTTAGCATCATCAGCTAAATAAGGCTAATCCTAATGCACATTTGTCTTACTGAGATTCATTAATGCGTTTTATTTTAAAGACAATAAATACCAAATGCATGGCAAACAGGACTTTGAGTTACAATCAGAAGAACATTAGCAGTGGCAGCATCACTTACCTGAGGATTCAGAGACTGCCAGGCCAGGTACACAGCTGCCATGAGCAGCGGCAGAGGCTGCCGGCCCGTCACTATCCACACCTCCACAGCTACTTCAATCAAGGCAGATGTTCTGTCCACCAACTGCTGGGGAGTTTCAGAGAGGACCTCATGCACCTGGTTAGGACCCAGTTTGAAACTGTAAAGTTCAAGGGGGTCATGTTAAAATCTGACTCTTAATATACAAATTAACATTTTGTGACAGTACACCCAAAACTCAATTTAGTATAATACAATAATGATCATTATTTTAATGTTATATTATATAACTATAACTAAATCATAATCATAATATATAATCATTTAATGACCCTCATGTTGCTTTAAATATGTTTGACTTTCTTTCATGGAACACAAAAATATTCACTCTCAGTCACCATTTACTCTCATTGTATGAGTGCAATAGAAGCGAATGGGGGCCGAGTCACTCAGGCAAACATTCAGCATTGTGTGATTCACGAATGAGACGACAGTCATACAGGTTTGGAACAACATGAGGGCAAGTTCATAATAACAGAATATTGTGGTAGAACCACACATACTCATAACAGAAGCTTTCCAGCAAGTCTGTAATGCCCTTGGTGGAGGTCTCAATGTTCAGACTCTTCATAAGTTCCTGATAAACTGCGCCGAATAAAGGGGTTTCCACCCCCAACAGATAGCTAATGGTTCCCATAGCAACAGGCCAGTTGCTCTGCCTACAGGCGAACAGTATGCAACAGCCTCCTAAGACCTCCTTCTTCGCCAAGGACGTGTGGAAGAAGTTTGGGAGTTTGTAAGCGCGCTCAAAGAGACTCACTGCTTCCGATTCCATGGTATTAGATAACCTGAGAATACGACACATGGCACGGACTCGAGAGAAGCCTGTTAAAGAGAGGAGAAGATCAGCCACTTTTATTCATACAGTGCAAACAAGCTATACACTTATGTAAGCTATACACTTATGTAAGTCCATTCCCAGAGAATCAAACTTGTGGCCTTGGTGTTGCTAGCGCAATGCTCTCTACCACTTAAGACATGTGAATATAAACAAACACAGACACACACACACACACAAATTGGCTTTACCTGCAATTAGATTTCTGCAGGGTTTCCTGGTGACCTCGGTGGAAACATGATAGGGCACAGCTGGATGAAGGAAAAAGCAGCAGATTTCGAATCAGCAGTTTCACAGTGAATGAAGATGTGATTATATAGAAACGTCACGTGCTAGATTACCTCTGCTCTGGGTCTCGTCACTTATCGTGGTGGTCAAATGCCCTTCTTCAACCACAGACCCACAGTCCTCGCATACCCACTGCCTCTGCGAGTACAGATCGTCCTCGATAACATTAGAGGAGCCGCACTCTGGACATCTGCCCGGCATCTCTAAACCCCACAGAAGCAACAGTCCACCGTCAGACCTTTTCTACAAAACATACGATTCAATATCCGACGCTGCTATATAATTAAACAGCTCGGGGATATTTATCAAAAGAACTACATAAGCACACGATGCAAAACTCTATATATTTAAGCAACATGAAAAGCATTTAACAGAGGAACGTGAAAGTTTATCTCGCTTTTGCGCGCTTGTCACGGTCAACGGCAAACAAACATGCAATTATATGGAATATGAAATATTAATTCTATGTACACAAAGTATCAATACAAGTAAAAGTTACACACTGTTATTTAAAGGCTTATACAGACTATACAGGGGATTACACAAACTTACTGATCGTGGACCCTTCTCGGTTAGTCGAAGTGGAGTTATAAACGCAAACACATTGCGCTATTTCTGTATAAACTGACGAAAGCTACTCGACCCAATTTCTCCCTGCGACATATGTACGTTTATCAACCGGCGCGCTTTCTGATGACGTCATTACTCCGGATGGAAACGAGGCTGACGATTAAAAGTTTTCTGCGGGAAAATGTAATAAAAACACGTGCTTGGTCATTATTTATTTTTTAATGTACTACTCTTACATTAAATTACTTTACAAAAATCGAAGGCATAATGTGATTATATTACCGTTAAATCTGTTTAGTCAGACAAATAACAATAAACACATACAAATAATTATTTTAACGTTAACTTGATGGAACCGTCGAGTGAGGATAACAAAACACGGGTAAAATATGTATTTCATGAGAAATCAAAATGGCTTATTTTGTTGGTTTGAGATTTTAGTTTTGGATGACGTTGGTGACTAACAAAGTTAACACAGCTTTGTCGTGGTACCAATCAGCTGTATTTTTAAAGCCTTGTATTAAATAATCATTAATCTCAGTATACAAGGGGACACTGTAAATGGTTGTCTGCTCATCAAATTATTATCTATACGTTTTTATTTATACCGTTAAAATTCAGGCCTGTTGCCACAGCCTAATAAAAAAGGCCTATAAAACTTTTGTTATATCCAATAACATAACCTGCGTTTCAATGAACAGACACAACAACACGACATTGTTATTTGCCATTCTTTATTTCAAAGTCATAGAATAATAACAAAGACAGTCGTAGAAATGATTTTTGAATAATATTTACAGCCGAACAGATTCTTAAGGATAATTGGTCAAAAATCCTTTTAAAGTGCTTTATCTGGGATAAAGATAATGAGATAATGAACAGTATCAATACAATGTTTGGTCACAATGATTGTATAGCTCTGTAATATAAAATACTTTGAATAAAGAAAGTGCTATTTTGTTTACTTATTCACTGTGACACACTGTGTGTGTGTTTACACCAATAGAACAGGTGACAAGATAAAGACGAAACAAATATATAACATACTATAGAGCATATACAAGAATTGTGCATAGTGTATGAAACAGTCTGTTTAAATCTGAGGCAAGCCACATCTTATTAACTTCCACGTCAACATATGTGCTACTTCATGAATCAGGAATACATCAGCCTGATCTTCAGTTTAGCACAGTTGTAGCTACTGACTTTAGTGTAATGCCTGTGCTTAGACCACAAGCTTCTGTTTATTTCCACCCCATGTTTGTAATTACAGCGACAGTATAAACAAAACTCCTCTGTGCCAAAACCTTCTGTAGATGCGTCCCTCAAACAGATTTCTTTGTCAAGTTCAGTGTCATTAAGATGCTGGGTTTCTCCTCCATGACACGGACCAGAAGGTTGTCTATGTACTGCTCCAGTTCCATGATCTTAGCGTCCTTCTGAGAAAGCTGATCCTTCTGTTTTTCCAACAGGTTAACAAGCTCCTTGTGAGTCAGCTGGGAATAGGGCCCCGTCCCTTTAGGGGCCAATTTAGGTACTAGCAACTGAAAGACACAAAACACAGCAAAATTGCCAAAACATTGTTCGTAGAACATTCGAAACAACAATTTTAACGTTTTTGTTACTTCACAGAAACGTTAAGGAAATGTTCTTACAACCTTAATTATTCTTAGTTGAGTATGCACACGTAAAAAATTAACATTTACGTAAGTGAACGTACATGTTATTGTTATGCGCGTGCACACAGCATGGCATCTCAAACATTCTATTCAATGCATGTTAAAAAGCTGCTGCTTGTGTAGGAGTACAACAGGCGAGAGAGAAACAAAGAGAAAAATTATCACACTTACCTTCTTCTTGACTTGCACGCCATCAGCAATTTTAGCGGATGCGAAATTGTCCCGGTTCTCTTTGAGTTCCGGCTGGTTGTCAGTGGCGCTCAAGGGCTTCACTGCATGAGCCCTGAAAAGGGAAAGAAATCTTTAAGACCTCCAGACAGACCTCAGATTGCAGGGGTGGAATACAAAGCAGTCAACAGCAAGATTTTTGCATCAAATTGACAAACACATTCTAAATGAAAGGGTGACGCACACTTACTGCCGTGAATTTCTGGGCTCTAAAGAACATTGGGGGACGGTTAAACTAGATGTGCAAAAAAGAAACACTTTAGAGTTTTAAACCATTTCAAAACATGCTCGGAAAGACCAGTTGTGTGGAAAAAGCAAGCGCATGAAATAATCATCAGTAGCATCTGAGGTAATACAACTGAACCGAAAGTACAAACCTGAAGCTTTGAAGGCCAGTCAAACACAGAGTTCCATAAATAATTTCATTGTTACCTCACAGGGGTGTAGCAGCCATTATAACTTTCCCACCAGTTTAAAAAATGTCTAGTTTGTTCCTACAGCCTGTTGACAATTAATTAAAAATATTTCCAAACAGATTGTGCAATTGTGTAAACTAAAAAGAACGAAACTTCATAACCTCAGAAACCACAGAAAGGCTAACCTACCCATACTGTCTACCAGTCTACGGGTCTCTACAGAAGTTCTACGAGACGCCTCACCTGCAGGGTTTGAAGGTAGAGTCACCTGTTCTCTTTCGTTCACCTTCATTATTCTGCCCAGCAACTGGCTGAGCATCAATAGGTGACACTCTGGCCTGTGGCAAAGACTTGTTCTCTGACCTCTGACCTGCTTCTGTTCTCAGAGCAGCATATTCAGTCTTTTCCTGGATCATCTCAGGAGCTTGGCTAGGGTTTGAGGATGAGTTCAGGATGGGCGGGCAAAAACTTGAGGCTGAAAGGCCACTATTAATAGTTAATGTTCTGTCTTGATCTTGTCTGTTTGGGTGACTGATGTGTACAGCTGCAGGTTGCTGGTTTGTTGACTTCTGGTCACCAGTCATTACTAATTTAGCAGGGGGCAAAGGCGCCCGACTCTTCTTCTTGGAAGCTTCCGTCACGCTGACACTGTCCAGCGAGATATTTTCAGTATTCAGGGAAGCATTTGTACTGCGGGAACCAGTTTTCGAATCTTCTCCACTTTCTCTTGAGTAAGGGCTATCAGTATAGTCAAAATGCACAGACTCCACACAGACAGTCTCTTTAGATACGAGTAGATTATCAAGGTTTCCACACGAGTGGTCTGAAGGCTTATCTAGTTGGTCTAGACAAGAGGCTTCATCGGTTAAATTTGTATGACTAAATTTTAAGTTGTTGGGTTTAGGTACAGATCCAGGTGTAGATATAACTGAGGGTTTAGCTGGTGCTGGTCCCTTGTTGTGTTTAGCTGTTCTTGTGCCAGGAGATATGAAAGGGTTGGTTTCTTCTTGAAGAGATGTGGTAGATTGGTCTGCACGTTCTTTGTTCAGCACTTCATATCTGTTCTTTGACACATCTGGCGGCAAAGGCGCTGGCCGCTTGTCTCGTCGTGAACTTGAGACATCAGGGTCACCGCTGTCTTCACTGTCAGGTACTGGTGTACTTGGAGGAACTTGAAGGTCTCTTGGAGGAACATCTGGTTTTCCAACCTGTGTGGTTTTGTTCTGGGGAGGCCCTGGGGCACGTCGTTTCTTCTCAGACCTTTCAGTGCCATCTCCAAGACTGACGACGTTGCCAAAACTGGCATCATAGTCATCTAAGAATGGGTTGGTGTTTGACACCGATGTTTGTGAAAAGAAGTTTCCAGAAACAGAAGAACTAAAGAGGCAGGATAATGACATTGAAGATTAAAGTCAAACACATCTACCACATCCCGATACCCGATCCCACTTACGGTTTTAATGCGTTTTCTTCACAAGTTTATTGCTCAAAATTAGGTCCTAAAGAATTTTGTGAGGAACTCTGATACAAAATTGTGCCCTGGAGATAATTCCTGCTCATCTACAAATCCTGCTGCATCTCCCATGACTCCTCCACATTCCTGAACCCATTTCATGAAGTTCAAAAGCATGAGTCAGAGACACAGATCTGCTGGATCAGCTTTTAACAAGGAAACAGATGTCCTCAGCTTCCCCTGGGCAGACCTCAGTCATACACCACACTGAGGTTAACACAATGAGGGTTAGAGAGTCGTAAATAACAATGTTACAAGTCTCAGCAGAAATAAACAGATAAGACCGCGGTAGGAAAAACTGCTGGGGTGTTTAATTCGGTTAAAGGTTATCTAACTGCTGTGACATGAGAGAGAAAGAAAAACAGAAGAATACAGCTGTAAATGTGTGCAAGCATGGCACATGCTTTTTAAAACTAACATTACCGTGAATTGTCTTCAAGTTTTAAAAGAAATTAAACAAGCTGCTTCATGTGCCAAATATTCAGTGACATGTATTGACAAAGCTCTGCGCAACACGCACACAGATACACAGACAGACAGATACACACACAGAGATGGACGCACACATAGAGACGGACGCGCACACAGAGACAGATGCGCACACACAGACACACACATTTTAGAATGTTGCATATTTGATATTGCTATCAGGACAATGTTAATAAAATAATCATAAGCATGTAATAATCAAGTGTTTTGAACCCTAACGGACTGACATCCAGTTAGTGTGAGTTTCAGCACTCAGATGTGTGTCTCACAGACAATTCCACACCTCTAATAATCAAGCTGTAATCACGGGTCATGTTTTTCTCTGAGAGAATATAACAATTTATAACAGCTATGCAGAATGATTAGAGCAGATGACAAACATTAATGTTATGAAGTACACAGATTCTGGACGGGCTGCAAAACAGCGGTTAGATTAAGCTGCACATCTATGAAGCCACACACTTCATGAAAAAGGATCCTTTTGCTTTTGATTTGATAACGAGAACCCTAAAATGTTTTGTAATTAATTTTAATTCTGTATTTGTAATGTTCCTACAAATCAAGAATAACATTTTTGATATATGATATATACAACATGTAAAAAGGGTTCTACTAATATTACTGCTAAATGTTTTTGATAACTTTAAGTGAGCTTTTAGAGACAGTCAGCCAAAGTTCTGACAAAGTAACAACATTCAAACTGACAAAAATTGATGAAGTTTAAATAAAAATAGTTTAAATGAGACAAATTACAACTGGTAATTTACATTAAAAATGGTTTTACAACTGATGTAAAATGATTTATTTTGCTTGTTTCAAGCTAAATTTCATTCTAGTGTAATTATGAAGGTTTTTGTGTTTTTAGGGGAGCTACTGACCTCGGTTTGACTGCTGACATTTTGGTTGAGCTTCTGGGGGCTTCGGGTTGAACAGAGGACTGCTGGAGGAAACTGGTGGAGGTCTCATCCAATAGGAAGTCATCTTCAAAGGGACTGGTGGAGGGGACGTATTCGGAGCCAATCGTGTCAGGTTTCTCTGCTCTCTTACTGGTGTTCATTCTAGCGCTCCTGGGCTTCACTTCAGGTCTCTCGATGACGTTTATCTGTTCTCTCTCTCTCTTCTGTTTCTCCAGTTCCTCTTTCTCCTGCCTGATACGCTCTTCTTCTGCTTTCTTCTTCCTCTCCTCTTCTTCCTTCTTTCTCGCTCTTTCCTTTTCTTCCTTTTCCTTTCTCTCCAGCTCCTTCTCTTTTCGTTCTCTCTCTTCGGTCATTCTTTTTTCCTCCTCCTCTATCCTTTTCCTTTTTTCCTCTGCTTCCCTTTTCTCCTTCTGTAGTCTTTCCTCTTCCTCAGCACGTTGTCTTTCTAACTCAGTCCTTCTCATCTCTTCCTCTTTTTTTATTCTTTCCTTCTCAAGCCTTGTTCTCTCTTCTTCCTCTATTCTCTTTCTCCTCTCCTCTTTGATCCTCTCTTCTTCCTCTTCTACCCTTTTCCTTTCCTCCTCCTGTCTAGCTTTTTCATGTTCTCTCTTTATTCTGGCCAGTTCCTCTTTCCTTTCCATCTCCTCCTCTGCAATTCTTCTGTGCTCCTCCATCTCTCTCTCAATCCTTCTCTTCTCATCCTCTTTCTCAATCCTTCTCCTCTCCTCCTCCTGTTCCTGTAGCCTTCTCTTCTCCTCCTCTCTCTCAACCCTTCTGCTCTCCTCCTCCTGTTCCTGTAGCCTTCTCTTCTCCTCCTCTCTCTCAATCCTTCTCTCCTCCTCCTGTTCCTCCAGCCTTCTCTTCTCCTCTTCTCTCTCAATCCTCCTCCTCTCCTCCTCCAGTTTCTCTAGCCTCCTCTTTTCCTCCTCTCTCTCAATCCTTCTCCTCTCCTCCTCCTGTTCCTCTAGTCTTCTCTTCTCCTCCTCTCTCTCAATCCTTCTTCTCTCCTCCTCCTGTTCCTGTAGCCTTCTCTTCTCCTCCTCTCTCTCAATCCTTCTCTTCTCCTCCTGCAGTTTCTCCAGCCTCCTTTTCTCCTCTTCTCTCTCAATCCTTCTCCTCTCCTCTTCCTGTTCCTCTAGTCTTCTCTTCTCCTCCTCTCTCTCAATACGTTTCCTCTCCTCTTCCTTTTCTATCCTCTTTCTCTCCTCTTCCCTTCTCATTTCTTCTCTCCTGAGATGCTCTCGCTCTTCCTCTTCAATCTGCCGCCTCCTTTCGTCCTCTTGTCGTTTCCTGACTTCCTCTTCTTGTTTTCTCTGTTCCTCTTGTCTTCTGCGTATCTCTTCCATTGCGCTCTCTTGAGTCTGGAGGTCCGAGGCTTTAAGAGAATCTACTGAGGTGGTGGAGATCTTCCTGTTGCGGAGATCCTCCATGGATCCATGACCTGAGCTGTTTAGACTGAAGGTAGAACCGGTCCTGGAATCTCTGGTCTCCGGCTCTTCTGTGTAGACATGACTGCCGTTGATACACAGGTTGCTCTGCGTCATGCCCTGTCCGAAGGAGCCTTGAGACACCTTACTGTCAGAACTTCCTGTGCGCTTGTGTTTAAATAATCGGAACTTCTTCTTGGCTGTGAAATAAATCAAAATATTATCATAAGATAATACAGATAATGAAGTAACAGTAACTTCATTTTCATGTTTAAATTTAATGTTTACATTTCCAGGTTGTGCTTGCTTTAAGTGGTACTTAGGCCAAGAAGCAACAACTAGGATGCCCTAGCAACACCTTGGCAACCACAGAGCAATAAATCAGAAATTCAAAAATTTGCAATATTAAATTAAAATAAGGCATGCACTTTTTTCTATTGTAAATTCTTACTATTCAGTAAATTTATAATGCATTGGCATAAAAAGTATACAGTGTATACAGTTTAAATTAGAAAAGTAGCGACATTAACAGCAAAATCATAGCAATTATTAACAGTCACATATCGTGCATCCTTAATATAGCAAATTCTGGAAATGATGTTGTAGTACCTTCAGGAGACTCAACGTTTAAGCCAGAAGACCTGCTCAAACTGATGGCCGAGTCTTTCTCAGGAAGTGTGGCGAGCGTAGACATGGACTGAGACATGTTTCGGTGCAAACCCTTCGGGGCGAAGAGGGACTTCAGCTTGCTCTTCTTTTTGGTTCCAGGAGTGGCGTCGGCCTCCTCCTCCCCCTCGCTGTCAGTCAGTATCTGTCCCACCGAAGGCACGATGGCGGAGGCAGAATCCGACATACCTTCCTTCTTTTTGCCTTTCAGCTTGTCCTTAAACTTGCCGAGTCGTGACCGTGACTTGTCCTGCCCGGAGAGGTCGTACATGCTGGCCGTCATGTTGTTCTTCATGAACTGGATGTCTAGCAGGACTTCACCCCTGTCTTTGTCAGGTTTCCCCGTCTTGCCCATCAGTTTAAACCATCTGTGGAAAAGCAAAGTTTGTTTAGTCTCAAACATTCTTTATTTCCTGGAGCACTTCCCTCATCAAAGAGCGCCGGAGGCAAGATTAAGATTCATGATATGTGGTTTCAGGGAATAAGATCAAATATGTCCTTTTGCACTTTGCAAACAATCATTTTTTCCGTCTGATTTTCACATTTTTTATACCGGCAAATAAACTTTGCAGTAGTTTACAGAGAATCTTAAAACCTGCAAAATCTGCTCTTAAGAGTCAAACATCAATAAATTCCCATAATGCATCAGGAAAAGCCAGCGTTATCTTCAGCTGGCTGATAGTGAATCGTTTAGTTGCACAGAAGCAGAGAATGAATTGCTACATAATCAGCTTCAGTAAAACTGCTTCACTGGGTTTTCTGGGTTTAGCCACACAGGTAAAAGTTTTTATTTGTCCTGCTTATCTATGTGATCAATTAAAGCAAATCTCGAAGTCCATGTAAATAGTTTCACAAGATTATTAACATTCCTGAACAGCTATAAACCACAACGCTACACAGCGGTTCGGTGACCTAGAGACCGTCGTCATAACTCCAGCATACTAGTGAAATACTATGACAAGGTCTAAAACAAACATTCTAATATCTTATAAAGCTTAGACAGACAATCATCTAAAAAGAACAAGCCCTTCTGGAACTCAAAACATTGAAGCTATCTGAATTTAAATGATGAAAAATGAATCCAGAGGCCTTGAGAAGGCTGATTTTAAACACGGAGAAAGAAGCATTGTCTTGTTTTCCACTTTAAAAAAACGGAACATTTTTCAGGGAAATGACTGACTGGAGCTGGCGAGCTACATGCCTGCAGGAAACAAACTCAGACACGGCCTCATGAAAAACTAGCTTTCCTGTAGCTCAGTGGTTAGAGCATGGTGTTAACAACGCCAAGGTCATGGGTTCGATCCCAGGGATTGCACATACTCAATGTATAGTGATCAATGTGTAGTATAATGCAATGTAAGTCGCTTTGGATAAAAGCGTCTGCCAAATGCCTAAATGTAAATGTAAAACAGAGAAGCTAAAAGATCATCACACAGTGTTTTGATAAGTTCCTGGAGCTCCGTTTAATAAAAATTCAAACACGCAGTTGCATTTGACTTTTAATATGGTGACTGGCCTAAAAAATGCTATTTTTCTAAAGCTTCAGGAATGCCACAATACTGCCACTCAGCCCAGACAACACCGCTTGACAGATTAGGGCCAAATGTGACGTCTGAAAGGAAAATGAAAAAGGAAAATAAATTCAATAAAACCCAGTGACACTTTTAAATGCGTCTTTAGTGCAACGTTTATTATCACAGAATAAAGCCATGAAAAATATTCTGACATATTCTGCCTGACAGTTCCCCTATTTTCTGTCACCCAGCTAAACATTTTAGGTTGTTAGAATGTTTCCCTAACATTTCCATTACCACATAAACATATTAAACATTATTTTAAAAGTTTTAGGAATGTTCAACAGTTTTAGTTTTTAGACACTGTATTACCATTACTGTTTGGTTATAGGAACGTTATTCCACGTTTTTAAAATCATGTAATGTTATTAAAATTTTTAACGAACATCTTAAGATTAACATTTTTAATCTAAATATACCATAAAAAAAGTTCTACTAACGTTACTGCAAGAACATTTTTGATAACTTTGAGAACCTTCAAAGAACATTAGCCAATGTTCTGAGATTGTTCCTTGTTGGCTGAGCAACCGATGAATGTGCTGCACCTCACACTTCAGACACAATATAGTGTCATTCAATACGGCCTCTTCATCACCAGCAGCTGCGGCTTTAGTTCTTATGAGGACAGACTAAGCACTTCACCAGCCTTAGGTGAATAAAACAACGCCAAAGCCATGGAGAAAATTACATGTTGGGGTGTGTTTGGATAAACAGAAAATGACTCTGGGGCTAAAAATAACTCCTCTGAATGAATCTCAGCATGAATTTGTTTTAACTTCAGACAATTTGTAATATAACTCGAATACACAACTTTCCAACTTTCAAATCATCAATTTCCGCATCACATGTGATTACTAGGTTTTTAAATAAATGTAAATTTTGCAATTACACGCTTTTTATTTTATGCTTAACAAGGACTGGACTCGAATCCCTTTTAAGAGAGAGTAAAAGTTGTTCGACTACATATCTTTACTGTTAATTGCACACCGACAATTGAAATGCTATTGTACTGCACATCTTGGGAGGTGCGCATTTAATGCGACTTTTGTTAACAAAGGTCGTCGACACCTCACACCCATAGAAACGCATTGTTGTGCGTGCAGTCAGACTCTGGTGTGATGTCACGGTGAGCCACGGCTGCTAAATAAGGAGAATGAGAAGTTGCTTGTGGTTCTCATCAGCAAGAGGGAAGTTACAAAACCTCCACAGGGCGTTGTCTGGCTTTGAGATGTGTACAATTATAAAGACAAATTACAAACAAAGTGCTTGACGAATGCCCTCAGAGATGCCCCACTCAGCCGGGCTCTGGCGGGAAGCGGGGCAGCGTTAGATGAATCAGCACTGGATTCTTCATTGTTTTAGTGAATCTCTGTGAATCTCTCAGCAGCTCCACTTTCTGCATGTGTCAGCCTGCTGATAAGGCCGTTGTGTGACAGGTTCGTCTTATCATGAGCAAGAGCAGAGGCTGTGCTCACTGAGGTCATACAGTTTCACTTCATTTGGTTTCCTTTAAATTCTTGTAAATTTAACTCATTTTTCTGAAGTGGCATAAAAAGCAACAATTAGTTTAACCCTTATTTTACCAGATGATGCCTCCTGTCAGCAGGAAATGTGCTTGGACAATGTGTCGGAAATTAACATTCAACTTTTGCAATCCTGAAGTATAAACATGCCAACTGAGGTACAAGATGCTGCAGAAAGGTTGAATTATTTTAAATGGCTAATATTCCTTTGCATTGCTCAATAGTATTAACCTTCATCTCAATAGTATTAACTCAGTATTTCATTCATTTCGACGGCCAATTGAACATAAATGTTAAATTCGTATTTGGAAATGAACTGCAAACGCTTTTGCAGCAACAACAAAAGACTATAGATTTTATTATAATATCTATAGTTCTATAATATCTATAATATCAAAATCTGCTATAACAATGATCACAACAATATTGTGCATCCTAGTTCCAGTCACATGACATTTAGTTAATAGTAAATTATGAACAGAGACAGACTTTAAGTCAGCAAAAACAGACTGTAAAAAAACAGCAGGATCTTTGTTATTTGACAAACACTTTTTGGGAGCTTCTGTATTTACATTTTTCTGACACCTTCTCTGATGAACGAGCACAAGTGTGTGTGTGTGTGTGTGTGTGTGTGTGTGTGAGGGGCACACTGTTTTCCCCGACTTTTAATTCAGAAATTGCTGACAAGCGTTGACTAAGTTATGCTACGCAAACAGAAACACTGAGCTGCATGTGACACATGTCACGACCCAAGAGAACTCTAACAAAAGAACTAACAGAACCCAGAAAAAGGATGTTATGCTGTCAGCCTTCTCCAAAACACTGCTCTTAACAACTGACGAATATAATAGGTGGGGAACAGCTTTAACCACAAATGTCCATTTATTACTGTAGTGGAACAAACTAATTGTTTCTGAACATATACAGTAGTAGTATTATTAAAGGTGCAGTAAGCAATTTCTGAAAAACGCTGTTGATAATTAAAAACCGATACCCAAACAAACACCCCCCTTCATTGCTCTGCCCTCAAAATAATAAACATGCTCTGCAACACAGGCAGTGACTAGCAGCTGATTGGCTAAGAGGGCGTTACGATGTTGTGGGGATCGGTCCGATCCACTTTGTTTTTCTACCATTTACACAGGCAGAACAATGTGCAAAAACATTATTTTTATCCAACACAGAACAGACGTCTAGCAAATAGACTTACAGATATTTGCTTGGGTGTTGATTTCAATTTCGACAGCATTTTCAGGAATCGCTTATTGCACCTAATATAAGTAGGAAAGCTGTTTCGGACATACAACGAGCGTGACATCACAACAAAACCCACATTCTTACACACCCTGAAGGATCGAACTTCACATCACCATCAAGACTGGAGATCCAGTTACAAAGAACATCTTGGAACTTTTTTCTATGAGACTCAGTTTACAGTAAGCAAGCCGGCTTAGTTTGCTATTCCTCAAACCCTGGACAACCACAGCCCTCACTAGCAGAGGACAACAAATGACTTACTTAGTATATACCATTTGTAAATATATTGGAGCTGTCATATGATATGCCCTCAGGAAATGTCTCACACAGACTGAACAGACCCTAACAGCGTAATACAGCTAGGCTGTCTAATGTTTTTTTTTCTAAAATACGACCTTCATTCTGACTGAACTTTTGAAGCAAAACAATTTCTCGGCAGACGGCCAACAGCTCTGGCTGGGTTTGTGCGTGAGATTGAATTAAATCTCGTAATGAAAATGACCAGGAGGGCTGTCATCAAAAGCCATGAGCATTTAGAGGAAAACAATGAAGTCATTGAGAGAGCAGGTGTAGCACAGCACAAATTCTTTGAAATTCAAGGTCGGAATTCTGTGATGGATTTGTGTGACTTGGCAAGTAACCTTGGAATCCACGTTTACTGGCGTTACAATTGTGACTATGGAGAAACTGATTAATTAATGAAGCCTCTGCATAATGTACAATGAGTGACTCTAGATTCCTGCAAGACGCAGTCATGGAAGACTAACTGCGTACCTTATTGAACGAATCTTCTCCAACCCTTGTCAAACATTCCTAAAGAAATGCTAATGGAATTCTTAGCCATTTTAAACTGGAATCAATTCTGCTATAATTAAACATTCTAGTGCATGAACAGAAGCTCTAAATAAACAAAGAGAAACAGTCATTTCCTTTTTCCAGTAGACTCCTGTTAGGAGCACAAGCGTGCTTTGTAACCTGCAAATAAATAAATCCTTCTGAAATCCTGAAAGCTCAGTTCGGAGTCATTCATGGAACCCTGTGATGTCTCGGGACAGGGAAAATTTTGTTCCATTATGACCAAGCGCAGGGGAATTTAAAGCCAAGCTCATTATTTCCACATAAGGAAGGCTTGATGCCATCTTGCACAACACAAGGATCCTTGAGAAATACCATCCGAACCTTTAGTAACAGGCTGAGAAATGTTCTATGCACTTGAGAAAGGGCTTATTTTGGCAGTAGGGGTCCGTATATTTTTCTACCAAAGCAATACATACGAATACACTGTATCTCACACGA
>JAZGTJ010013469.1:0-14941 GCA_036877575.1 Botia almorhae
TAAGTAATCAGCAAAACTTTATACTCTATACGGTACTTGATGGGTAGCCAGTGAAGAGATTTTAAAATAGGGGTTATGTGGTCATATTTTTTTGATTTAGTAATTGTTAAGTGTGATTCACACAGAAAGGAGGAAACTATAGAAATAATTGGGAACAATTTTGCAGATCAAACAGCAAAATCAGCTGCAAATGGAAAACATGTAAAACTATGGTGGTTAATAGACAACAAGCTAAACATGAGACAGTAAGGATAGTGAATTGGATATGACAAACATGACTGAAGCACAGAGAGAAGCTAGTGAGCAAAAGAAACAAGATTGGAAAGCTAAATATGGACAGGAGTCTGATAAGCATTTGTGGACAACAATACAGGGCCAAGTAATTATACCAGAATGTCTGGAAAAAATGGTGATGATGAATGCTCATGGAGGAAGTCATCATGAATTGATGTGATGGATGATAGTAAGATGATAGTAAGAAATATGTGGTTTCCTAGATTGCAAGACAAAGTTAACAATTTTTTGGAAAGATGTGAAGAATGTATGACCAGAAACATAAAGAGTGCCACACATGAGGTTAGAACCTTTCCTAGCCCAAAAGGTCCATTTGTGCATTTGACCTTAGATTTTGTAGACATGATAACACCAGTAAAAGGGAAAAGGTACTTGCTGGTCATCGTGGATAAATTGTCAAGATGGGTTGAAGGTTTTACTGTTGGACAGCAAAGTGGAGAGGCAGTGGTGACAGCTTTGACTAGAGATTATACCTAGGTTTGGGATACCTAATATAATCCAGTGTGACAATGGTCCAGGGTTTGTGGCAAATGTAGTGAGAAAGACTTGTGAGACGCTTTAAATACAGGTCAAGTATAGTGCTGTTTACCACCCGCAGTCACAAGGTTGTGTTAAGCGGATGAATCAAACGTTAAAAGGAAAGCTTTCAAAAATCTGTGCACAAACCGGTTTAAATTGGGTATCAGCGCTACCAATTGCTTTAATGGGGATAAGAAATAGTACAAAGAGAGACACTAAATTGACACCTCATGAAATGGTTATGAGAAAACCAATGTATAGAGGGGATAAAGAATACATGGAAGTTGAAGATAAATTGAAGAGTGAAATGTGTAAATATGTGTATATGTTAACCAAAAATTATTCCAGTATTTTACAGACAGAAACCCAACCCAGACTGTTACCAGAACAGGTTAGCTGTGAAGGACCAATTAAAGTGGGTGACAAAGTATAAATCAAAGTATACAGGAGAAAATGGGATGAGCCCAGGAGAGAGGGTCCCTATGAAGTAACTCATGCCACTCCCACTGCGGTAAAGGTCAAAGACTCACAGTTCTGGTATCACACAACACACTGCACCTAGCTCAAAGAGAATTTGGAAATCCAATACAAAAAAGGAAATATTTTTTATATCCCACCAGGAGAGGCTCTAGCACACGTATATGTATAAGTAAAGACTGTAAATTGGGAGCTAAAATTGCAAAACAGTTTAGAGACAAATACGGTGTGGAAGATATCATTTGTCAACAAAAGGGGGTGGGTGTGGGTGTGCTGTGATAGAAAAAGAGGGAAGATACATTTATAACTTGATAACAAAGGAATTAGCTGGGGACTTACCAAGATATGAGGATTTAAGAAAAAGTGTTGAATGCATAAAAAGACATAGAATAGATTAGCTATTCCCAAACTTGGGTGTGGGTTAGATAAACTGGATTGGTTAAAGGTGGAAACCATTCTAAAACAGATCTCCAGGGGAATAGAAATTGCTATTACGGTGTACGAACTACAAGCCTAAGACAATGAGGCTTCTGATGAATATGTTTGAGTTGTGTTGCTTGGTAACACTAGGAGATACTAAGACAACTTTTGAGATGCTAGTATTGAATATAACTGAAGAGGAAAAGAAAGTTATACAATTTGACTTATGTGACATAATTGATTGTGGAGGAGAGCCTTTAAAATGAAGAGGCTATGAGGTGTATGGCTGTTTGTGGCCCTCAACAGTAACCTTGCCAACAGGACCATGGTGTCACACCTGGCACGATGTATAATGGTCCAGGGTTTAGACGCACCAATAGATGCCTGTTAACACATAAGATATCCTTACTAAGAAACCACACCATAATTGGTAAGATGACAAACCCATTGATCTTAAGTATGAAACAACTGCCCATGGGAACAATATATGTGACTTTAGGAGTTGACATAAGTGGAACAGACCCCTTGGGGTCAGCTTACTGTCTGTAGAAGACAGATTTGCAATCGAGATAGGAATGAATGGTTGGAAAGGATGATGTATACTGCTTAAACAGTGGGAGTGACTGATTGTGTTGCTTGTGCTACTGCAAGACCAAACCTAGCTACTACTCCTGCTAAAGCTGAAATTGAGAATAGAATTGTGTGTCACTAACATAAATATGAGTGATTGTGAGAAAGATGAAGTTACTTACTAATGCCAAAATGTCCATTCCATCAAATGTATGATTACCCTTGTAAGATTTAATTATACACGCTTTACCAGAAACGGAAAAGGGGGTGTAAATAGAGGAAATTTCCCAGAAAGATGGTGTATGGAGAAGATTGAAATTGGAGATGATAATAATGCATTTAAAGCTGCTTACTTTTACGATCACACAACCCCGAGAGCAGATTTGTGGTGACTCTGTGGAGATTTGAAGTTAGGGCCTAGATTAACAATGGCATGGTCAGGCCAGTGTGCCTTGGTACAATTAATAATGCCCTTTTACCTGATTAAGATACCAGACGTAGAGGAACTAAAAGACACATATTTAAAGAGACAAAAGATCATTCAAAGCAAGAGTTCAAGAGTTCAAGGCAAGAAACCAAATGTTAGCTGGATTTGATTCTATCCTATTTTGGTGGTCAACAGTTAATGTAGATTGGATCAATTACCTATATTACAACCAACAAAGGTTTGTAAATTACTCAGTCCAAGCTATTGAGGGAATTAGGGACCAATTGGGTAAAACCTCAATCATGACTTTGCAAAACAGAATGGCATTGGATGTGTTACTTGCAAAAGAGGGAGATGTCTGTGCTATGGTAGGCCCAGCCTGCTGCACTTTTATACCAAATAACACTGCACCGGACGGGAGCATATCCAAAGCATTAGATGGGTTAAAAACACTGTAGAACTGGCTGAAAACTTAGGCATTTATAATCCTCTGTCTAAGATGTTTAAGAAATGGTTTGGGAAATGGAGCACTTTTATTACATCTGTTTTAATGTCTGTATCTGTTGCAATATCATTGTTAGCATTATGTGAATGTTGTTGTATTCCATGTTTAAGGGGATTGGCCCAAAAAGTGATTTAAACTGGAATAACAAAAGTAATGGTTATGAGAATGGATGAAAACAACACAAGTGGAGAAAAAATGGAAACATTGATGGATGAGGAGTTTCGTTTATAAACGATGTCTACAAGAAAAACACTGCTCAAACCAGTAATTGGGGTGCTAGTAACCTCGTCTGCGGCAAGGCCTTCCTACTGTGCGCAAAGTACATGGGCTAAAGACTGTGGAATGCGTTTTACACACACATATAATGCAAATCTATGTTTAGTAGCCTACCTGACTCCAATTGTTGGTTGAGGTAAGGCCTTTTTTTACATTCACATTCATATATTCCATGAAACTGCAAGTTGCGTGCAGAGGAGTGTTAGAAAGAGAAGGTATAAATGGTATAGATAATTACAAAGAAGGAAATAAAGGTGCTTGCTTTTAAAATTTTACTTATATATTTTATAAATATTGATATGGTTTTTCAGGTTTTAAATGTCTTTTAAGGTTTTTATGCATTAAGGTTTTTTAAGGTTTTTAACAACTCCATTTCTCAAACCAAGGTTTAAAAGGTTTTAATGTTTTCAAAAAATGTTTGATCACGGTTTTCTTGATGTGATGATGGGTGACTGGAATCCAGATTAACTATGGATTCTGGGGGAGGAAGTACAATATCCTCCTAACATGGGTTGATTGAAAACATACTATTTTAAAGTGTTTCATTTTAAGGTGAAGATTAGAAATCTTCAAAAGGGGAAATGAGGTGAAATGTAATCGTGTTATTCATAACTTCTTTCAAAATCTGCTTAGCTTGGAAACAACTCCTAACAAGACCAGATTAGAAAGAGACAGACATCCTGCACCTGTGCACATTTGTCATGGCAAATGTGCATAAAGATCAGACACGCATCCAAGGCACCAGCACCCAAGGCAGATAGATTGTGGTTGCCTCTCTGGCCATTGATGCTTTGTGGGTTGTGATGGTGTGACAGTGGATGCTGTCTTTAGATGATGCTGTGGCTGTATCAAGGTTCAGGACAATGGGATGGTACTGCAGATGTCAAGGCATCATCAGAAGTTGTTTCTTCCTAGTATTGTTCAGGTGAGATCTGTTTGAGCAGCTCTCTCACTTGTGTCAGTAGGTCCTGTCACTCAGGTGGAAATGGGTCCTTCTCTCTTGGTAAGAACTTTCCTTTGCACCTGTTTAAAGAGTTGTGAGGGGGATGACAATGTTGTTGGCTGTTGGGCAGCCAGTGAGGTTTCCAGGGTGTTTGCCCCGATGGTCTGGTCCATGGTTCCTCCCAGCAGTTGGTCTGGTACCTGGGTCTGTTACCATGGTGATGGTTCTGTTCTCTGCTGGCTAGAACCTCTTGTGGCTTGGATGTTGCAAATGGGAACTGCTGGTGTTTTGAGGGCCTTTCCTCTTGAGATGGCTTTATGTTGTTAAAGGCCTTTTGCGTCAGATCACATAGGTGATAAATAGTCATTGTGCACGGGCGGTGTAGATTTTGGAGGAAGAGTTTTTTAAAGCTGATGTCCTCCTCCATCTCAGGTTCATTGCAAGCTCTATAGTAGGCTCATTTAAATCTGTTAAGGTAAGCATTGGGAGTTTCCTGATGACCCTGTTTGATGTCCAGAGCAGTGATCGGTCCATATTCAGACTCTTGGTCTGGGATTTCCTTGATAAGAGCTGTTTCAGCTGATGGTAGTCTGATTTGACAATGTTTGGCTGTCGGTCTAAAAAGCTCTTTAATTCTGGGCCTAAAGTTATCCAAAGCTGGTAGAGTCTTTCCTGGATGGTCACATTGGCCAACATTTGCAGGTGGAAGTCAATGTCTCGCAGGTAGGCATGGACATTGTGGTCTCCTGCAGGATTTGGCATGAAGTGGTCAATATTTTTGGAGAGTTGTTGGAGGTCTTTAAGTGTCACTCCATGTGCTGTTTCGGGGTCCATTTGGATGAATCCTTCCTTTTGTGTGGCTACAGAAGGGTTGGTAACCTGGCTAATGAGATATAAAGCAGAGACTTCTGGCTCCCCCCTTTGTAACTCTGTACTTGGCTGAGGGAGTTTGCTCTGCTGACATGGTGTGAAGGAGGGGCATGTTTCTCCCCCACATGGATCTCTTTGCAGCATGTAAGTGTATTTTAACTCCCTTTGGGCCATTGCAAGCTCGTCCTTGGTGCTGGTAAGATTTGTGTGAGTCTGACTATGTCTGCTGCACAGGGTGCGAGCAAAAGTTTAACTAATGACTTAAGACTTTTCATATAATCAAATGCTTATTGGTGTTGCTCAAGCTTATAGTTATGACCTTATAATCATCTAGATTAATTGTGAAGCAGGCTCATAGTATTTGAGCAATTGTTGAGAATAAACAAAATCTAGGAAGAAATAAAATAATAGGTAAATAGATTAAATGGAAGAATCAAAAATTGCTGACCGCTACTAATATTGAAATAAACAGACAGAAGTAATTAATGAAATAACTGAGACCACCCACCATGTGTGGGCCCATTTCTAAGGTGTAGTTGATCAGTGTGCTATTAACGATTCCCAGTAACTCTATTCTTCTCTTTGTAAACAGTTAAATTTTAATTAATTGTTTAATTAATTAATAGAAATAATTAAGTTGTTTATTTAATTAAATAAGTAACTAAGCAACAGCATTCACAGATGCACAGATGGAATGCACCATCCAAAAAAATGGTGAAGGTGAAATAAAATGAAAAGAATTTAAACTGGGAAAGAGAAAATAAAAATCAAAGACCAGAGATTGAGAGGGAGTAGTTTAAATTACTTCACACTGCAGTACACACACCCCCTGACAAGTTGTTGTTATGGAAACCAGCGCACCTTAGTGCAGTTCAGACACTTTGTGGAAAATGCCTACACAATTCAAACAAACATGAACAATATAAGCCACGCAGTCGGTTACAACGTGGCACTTACACATTTATTCAAGGCTTAGTTAATTCATTTAGTAAAACGCAAACATTACTCATGCATGCTCTCGCTCTTTGAGCGTGAGCTTCTCTCTACTTTAAGTAACAGGCTTCCTGCACTTGTGTAAGGAGTTATTACACTAGTTTACTTTAAGTTAACACTTATTAAAGTACACACAGTTATGCGCAAATGCACAAATGCTGCTAGTCCGAGATTTCTTTGTCAGAATAGATTTATGCATTAATTAATACTCCAAATCATTAATTTCTTCTCCAAATCAGATTAACATTACACTGATACCATTTAAATATGCCAACATACGTTAGGGCTCTTTCAATCACAGTAGAAATACCATCGCTATCACTTTATCTGTATTTAAACCAGACACAAATGGGACAATGCGTATCGCGCATTGCGTCCTGTTGTTTCCGGATTTGTCATACACACAATAATGTTGAATGGTTCAAGCTCATAACTATTGTTTAATCCTGCCCGCATTCTCCACCAAAACTGGTTTCTTTGTGTGTTATCAAAGGAAATGGAGTGAGAGTAAATAAACACATGTATTCACCATTCAAAGAGAGTTAACTTTCCCTCTGAGAGGAAAACCTCTGATAGGATCACACAGCTCTTCAGGGTGTGACATCCTCACCAGTGCTTCTTTTGCTCTTTTGGGTCTTGTTTATTTTGTCTTTTGTTCTTTCTCTGTCTTTCTTCGGCTTTCCACTTGCCCTCTTCTACAGTCCTTAAGGACTGTCAACCGGATAAGAATACTGAACTAGAAGTTTTTAGCAGACCTCTAAACTTGTGCCAGGCTGCGGCCTAGTCTTTCTATTCATCAAAGACCTCTGCATCAAACTGGTTTTCTCTCTCATCAATACAACATCCAGCGAAGAGCAACTGGAGCCCGAACTAACTGCATCAGGACACTTTCCTTCAATGGGCAAGACATGCAAGTATCATACTTAGTCTTAGTAATTAAGGCATTAACCATAAGTAGCCCTTTCAATGAGGTGTGTTGGAATTAAGAAACAGTTCGTTCAGGCTGATCTGATGAATTTCCAATAAACTTATACTCTAATCTTGACCTATCTTTAACCTATTGTGTGTTTGTGTATGATAGAGTAGTATGTGTTTAGTGTAGGTAATAAAGTCTGTCTGTATCACACATGATGGTGTGGTGGTTCATGTTCATAATCTGGAGTCCCTAATCCTTCTGATCTGTTACATGCTCTATAAGAGTGTTAAATCAATGTATTACATTGATTAAGATTTCCCCAAATCATTGATTGATTCTAATCAATTATTAATATTTCCCATTTGGAATAATATTTATTTCCCCTATACAGGGGATGGTGGAGAATAGATCTGTTAACATTGAGTAAATTTGTTCATAAATAATTACATCTTCGGTGAAGAATGCTTTATTTGTGAACAAAACTCAATATTAATTCCTCTACATTTATTACAGAAAAAAAACAAGAAAAAAAATAAAAAATACTAATAATACAAAATAATTCTTCTTTTCATCAAATACTTTAATTTTATTACTATTACTACTTCCCTTATTTTAGGAAAAACAGTTTTAGAATTTATAATTTATTGGTGAGTTACAAAATGGACCATAATCTAAAATAATGTTCCACAGTTAGATGGAAATATTGCAATTACCAGTCATAATAAACATAACCATAAAACATTACTAATAATAACAACACTAATAGGAATTAAAGTAGTTGTAACTTTTCTCAGATGTTATTATCATACTCACAGCGGTTAGACCTTCATTATTGCAGATATTGACATCAGCGTCGTACTCTAATAGTCTTCCCATACATTTCTTTTGTCTGTCGAAATTTAAGACAGATAAAAACAGTAAACACAATGTACTTTTTAGCAGAAAGAATATTTCTGTCACTAAACCCTAAGAAAAACAGTTAGAAAGTGCAAAGGCAATGAATGTGACTTATTTCGTTTCTACTAGGTGGCAGTATTGCACTGAATCTCTATAACAATTTTTACCCATTTCTTGCAGCCAGATGCAGAGGTGTGCAGCCGGAGATATCCTGATAGTTTGGATTTGCTCCACGTTTCAACAGCAGGACGAGACACTCCACCGACCCACAGCTAAAACAGAGACCAGCTTTAATCTGGAGCCTCAGGGCAGATTGTGTTCTTTATGTAGTAAACACTACCACTGTTGAATTCAACAGTGGCGAATAAAAATAGAAATGGAAATAAAACATGATCATGCGGTTTCTCTTTTTTAAACAGTAGGTAATAAAAATTTAGTCCACATCTTACTTGGCAGCAATGTGTAGAAGACTTCTTTTAACCCTTCCAAAGGCATAGTTGACATCAAACTTTGAGTTCAAAAGCAATTCAGCAACTGACCTATGAGGAAAAAAGCAATAAACATTTGCATTTTTACATCTCAAGAGACAAGAGCATTAAAAATTTAGTATGAGTCTTGCACCAGACAATTTTTGTGAATCACCAAGGATGCGTCACATCCAGTGATTTTCTTTGCATTGCAGCTGGTACACATGGTAAATGTCTTGAACACGTCAGATAATGAGATCAGGAAGTTTATACAAGAGTGGGTGCTACTCTCTTGGGTTCGGTCAGAATGCGAGTCAGAGAAGTTATTCTTTTGTTTTTGCTTATTTTATCTTTTGTTATCATGTGTTCTGCCAATGTAGTGTTTGCCCCCCTGAAACCAGTGTCTCCACATCCAGTCAAAGAATAAAAGAAGAAGAATCTCTGTTTGTGTTTGTTGGAGACACCTGCTGCACTTACCTGTGCTGGTCAGCCATCACCATGGGCATAAGTGTGTACACAGCTGTTTCACTGTCTGCAAGAAACAACAAATTCGGTCACCAAAACCACGTCATCAATTCTGTAAACAGTTTAAATAATGTAAACAGTGAACAGTTGCTTTGTAAGATGATAGATTCCAGATCTAGATTGAATTAAGCAACACAAAGTCGTTCAGGTATAATTTCGATTATCGTATTTATTTATGCCACATTTTTTTGTGGACTCATTGACTCATTGATATATTAAACGAAGACGGAATGTTTCCCGGAAGTCCAGCTTGTTACATTGGTGTTTGTTACAGTTGCGGTGGTCCCGTGTGTGTGTGTGTGTGTGTGTGTGTGTGTGTGTGTGTGTGTGTGTAAAGAGACTGTCGGGTGACGTCTGACCTTCGGGGAGCTCCACAGTTCGTGCGCGGCGCAGAGAGCGCGTGAGTCGGTTTAGCTGCACATTCAGCTGCTCCATCGCGCGCTCCATCATATGAGCCTCCCAGCACTGAACACTCACTGTTTAAAAGACTCGACTTCTGCCATCTGATGCGCGCCTGAGGCGCGATATTAACCACTGAACACTCACTATTTTAAAGGCTCAGTTTCTACCGTCTGAGGCGCTGTATTCACCACTTACGCACCGCACAGTATCCTTTCATCAACACCGTAGGATTCCTTTATTCACATTATTTCCTCATGGCGCTTTCTTCCTGTTTTCATTGCAATGCAGTATGGGAAATGTATTTTTCTATGAATACAAGCATTGGTTGCGTTTTGATAAGTTGGAAATTCAGTGTGACAGTAATAAATGTAATATTTTTTGCATGTTTTAAATGGACATTCTCAAAAGACAATAAAGCCTTGTAATACAGATTCATTTGAAATGTCACAGAAGGTGCAGTCTGCCTCTATATCTTTTAAAAATACATTTATAAAGTTTTCCTTTTTAATAAGGGTTTGGAAGGACGTGAGGTATGAAATACAATTGGAATATAATAATTTAATCTATAAATTTAATAATTTATATAATATAATATTTTAACAATTTATTTAAATATCTGAACATATTTTTATTAATTTAGTTTTAAATAAGTTCGACTGAAATTATGACAATTTTTGGTAAACAAAGCTTGGCAATGTTTCAATACTTATAATACCTCTATTCTTATTGTATTGTTTACAGCCCTTGGTACTGACTTTAACATCACTTTAATAATGTCACCTTAATATCCAAGTGCCCCCACACATGTTTAACTTTATGTCTTATTTGTCATTACCTGTTTATGGTCCTGTGATGTCACTGTAAGCCTGAGCCTTGTCATAAGCATTTTAATGCCCAGTTTCCCCAGTGTAATTGTGCAAATGACAAATAAATGACTTTTGACTTTTGTTACAGCTGTTGGCAATGTTAAAATTTTGTTTCCTTACATGTACAAATATTGATTGCACATAAGAATCACCAGGACTTAAACATGTTTTAATCAATTAAAGTATTTAAATAAACTAACTCAAACAAAGCATACAAATTAGTGAAATATTAAAACGTATTTCCGTTTACACGCTTTAAGAATGTTTAAAACTTTTAATTCTACAGTTCTACATCATGAAAAAAATCTGGTTTATCTGGTTAATTAGTGGCATGTTAAAATCAACAGTGGCATGTTAAAATCAAGTGGCATGTTGATCACAAGTAACATATATAAATGTGTTCTATCTAGAAGACAAAATAAAGGGACAACACAAAGTCATAAGAATGAAACAACCTATGAACATCTAGTCAGTAACAAATACATAACATGTAATACATTTGTGTATTCATTTTCCCTTTAATTTATTTAGGCTTGCATTTGTTTATAGTTGTGTCTTTTATTATGAAGTCAGTATTTCTCGGACGTCATCTTTGCGCGTCTTTATTTTAAAATGTTGGGCAGTACCGCAGCGGGATCATCTATACTGTTCATTGTTATAAATGTGTGCAACTGAACTGGATTGTGTTGTCCTGATGCGTAGTTTATTACTGAGTTTCAGGAAGTCACGCCTGTTTTACACCGCACGCGTATCAAATATGTATGCGGTGCGTATCTGGCGCGAATGCAGCGCGGAGGGCGTGTTGTGCTTTCACACGGACCTGTGTTTGCAGTGCGTAGCTGATTCGCGATTTGTGTAAAGAAAACTATAACGACAAAGTTGACATTACTTTATTTTGATTCCAAAATACATTAAGGAGAAAACACCTGTCAAGAAGCCTATTTTAGTACTTGTGTAGATCATATACAGCTTTGGTTTCATCAACATTGCTTGTGTAAAACTAGATATCATCAGTGTGCTTTTTTGTTAAAATTGCTAAGTTTTCCAGAGTCAGTCCATGTGTAATTTTTCCATGATCAATGCACTTTTACTTTTAAGTGTTAGCCGTACAGCAAAAATAGACTCGCTGCCGAAACGGTCGCTGCACCACCGCACGCAGTGTGAAAGCGCTAATCTGTTAACATGGGCACAGAGAAAAAAAAATGTACTGGATACGCATGCGGTGTCAAACAGGCCTAAGGGTCCACCACACCAGGTTGCAAATGCACTCCCCTTTTTACACTGGGGTGCATCAAATAGGCTAATCCGTAATAATAAAGTCACGGAAGAGGGCAAAGCCATTCTCCACACATTGTTTTAATGCAGCTTTACATATAATGTAAATAAAAAAAGAAAAATTATCAAACGTAAAACACAGCCAATTTTCATTGTTCATTATAAGATCTATATGAGTAAAACTAATTAAGCATGCTAAGATAGTAATTAGTTTATGAATACAGAGTTGAGTAATGAGTTGAAGTGATGATAACTAGAACACGTTTGAATAAATGGACATGCATTTGAAATCCCTATCATTGGATGCAAAGGCTTGTACGTCTCTCAGTGATCTATGAGAGGGTAATGTATTCAGACTGTCTACCAAAACAGTATGTACTTTTGAGACTGTGACTTTGTAAAATAAATTATGCATGACTTCAAGGACATTATCCCTTTTGCCAAGGTTAAATGCTCAAAAAGTGAGGCAATATCTTGAGGGTCTTCTTAAATTACCAGGTTTGTCCTGGTAAAAACTAGGAATGTGTTTTAGATAAATGTTAAAGTAAGACTGGAAAAGTGGAGATGACTCTTTTCAGAAATGTCTTTTAGAGGGAAGCTGATAGTAATTATTAACTTGGTGGCGTCGACCTTAGGGCATCGTTTTGACCCCCAAATCTTTTCCTGCCCATGAATGAGGAGGTCAAGGACTTGTTCATTTGGCTAACAGAGGAATGACCTTTTAACTTCTTTTCATCCAGATACACTATATTGCCAAAAGAATTCACTCACCCATCCAAATAATTGAATTCAGGCGTTCCAATCACTTCCATGGCCACAGGTGTATAAAATGAAGCACCTAGACTGCTTCTACAAACATTTGTGAAAGAATGGGCCGCTCTCAGGAGCTCAGTGAATTCCAGCGTGGTACTGTGATAGGATGCCACCTGTGCAACAAGTCTAGTTGTGAAATTTTCTCGCTACTAAATATTCCATAGTCAACTGTCAGTGGTATTATACCAAAGTGGAAGCGATTGGGAATGACAGAAACTCAGCTACAAAGTGGTGGGCTACGTAAAATGACAGCGGGGTCAGCGAATGCCAACTTTCTGCAGAGTCAATTGCTACAGACCTCCAAAGTTCACGTGACCTTCAGATTAGTTTAAGAACAGTGCTTAGAGAGCTTCATGGAATAGGCTTCTATGGCCGAGCAGCTGCATCCAAGCCATACATGACCAAGTGCAATGCAAAGCGTTGGATGCAGTGGTAAAGCACGCCGCCACTGGACTCTAGAGCAGTGGATTGCCATCTGGCAATCTGTTGGACAAGTCTGGGTTTGGCGGTTGGCAAAAGAACGGTACTTGTGCCAACTTTGAAGTTAAGTGGAGGGGGGAGTGTAGGGTTGTTTTTCAGGAGCTGAGCTTGGCCCCTTAGTTCCAGTGAAAGGAACTCTGAATGCTTCAGCATACCAAGAGATTTTAGACAATTCCATGCTCCCAACTTTGTGGGAACAGTTTGGGGATGGCCCCTTCCTGTTCCAACATGACTGTGCACAAATCAAGGTCCATAAAGACATGGATGAGCGAGTTTGGTGTGAAAGAACTTGACTGGCCTGCACAGAGTCCTGACCTCAACCCGATAGAACACCTTTGGGATGAATTCCAACATCAGTGTCTAACCTCACAAATATGCTTCTGGAAGAATGGTCAAAATATTCCATAAATACCAATATCATATTGCACTACTTGTTTCCTAACCTCAAATACCTCTTATGAAAAATATCTTGCACAACATTGTACAGTATTATGTAAAATACTTGTATAGTCTGTTTTAGGTTATGCGTAAAGTCAACTGTTGTATAGTCTGTCTTAGGTTATGTGTATAGCCAACTGTTTATATGTATAGTTAGATTACCGCTTCTGGTTATGTTATGTATAGGTTTGTATAGGTTAAAAAAAATAATTGCTCTTACGTTAATTGTTGTAGGTTCATATTTATGTTCATTTATGTAGCACCGTGGTCCTGTGAGACACAACATTTTGTTCTACTGTATGTCCACACATGTAGCGGAATGACAATAAAGTCATTCTAGTCATCTCTATATAGTCATTCTAATATCCCAATGCCTCCACCTTGTGTGTAATCATATATTTAACTGTGCATCTAATTAGTTGTACTGTCATGTTGCTTATCTGTCTGGGCATGGTCCTCTTATGATATTGTAAGTCTGAGACTCTTCAGAAGCTTTTCAATGCCCAGTTTTCTGCCTTTAAATGTGCTAATGACAAATAATTTATATGATAATACAGTTCAGTGAGACATTGCATTGTTGACCAATTTGGAGGTGCTGTATTTGCTTTAAGGTGAGTTGAATATTTCACTGTGGTTTTATGGCCAGTGTCCTTATTCCATTTCCCAACATTCTTTTGTTAAGTTATTCTTTTAATTCTTTTTCAATAGCAATTTATTCTTTGCTAAATGTATGCATCCACTTATGTCCTTTTTTGTGTATTTCATCAGTAAATTAGGTGTTCCTGTAGCTCAGTTGGTAGAGCATTGCATTATCAATGCAAAGGTTGTGGGTTTGATTCCCAGGGAGCACTGACAAAATGTATAACATATGTGCTTTGGGTAAAGCGTCTGCCAAATGCGTAAATGTATATTAGAATAATAAAACACCCATGTTACCCATCAACTTTAGAAGGTTATCAATGAAATCTATCTTTGATGTTACAGCAGCTGAAGTGATTAAAATGTATTTCCACAAAAGGGGTATGCATTTTCACTGCAGTTACAACTAGATAAAAACGTTATGATAGATGTTTAAAATTGGAATCCAAATTTGCCAATAGGTGGTGTCTAGTCACTTGTTCTTGATACTTCTCGTGAGGAAACTTCAAAGGCTTCATGAGTGAGGAAACATAGGTGTATGTTAGGGCTGGGCGGTATGACGGTATATATCGTTACCGCGGAATGAAATGTGTACCGTAAAATAATTTTTTATTCCGTGTATACCGCAGAATGTAAATAAGTGGGCGTGGCCAACTCACGTGCAGGCTGAGACTGGTCAAACCGTTGAATGCAAGACTGAAGGATACACTGGGAGGTTGTAAAAACATGAAAAAAGGAGAAAAGAACAGACGAGTAGGGCTGGCACTTTAGCAAAGTTGCGTTGCCAACAACGTACAGAGAATGACGACTGAGAATTGAACAGGAGCTCAGTAATGTTGAATACTTTGCAACAACAACAGATTTGTGGGCTCTGTGAGATGTTACTTGAGATAAGTTTACAATAATAAGTTCTGTCCACATCAAGCTGT